>JABCRI010000399.1:0-180327 GCA_015143295.1 Tetracentron sinense | reverse complement strand
GGTTTTACCTACGTACTCACAGGGTTAGATCGACCGCGCATTAGTTCTGGCACAATGAGCCTGTGTCGACAGCTAGGTGTCTTGTGTGTGTGCACCAAGGGTGGTACATGGACTTCGGCTATGTCTCCGGTAGAACTCGGGTTTGGTTGATCGGGAGGTCACGTGCATGGTATTTTAAGCCTGGTAGGCTTAGGGGTATTCCGTAGACTAGGAATGGAGTCCGGCCAAAACACGTTTTGTGTTGCTAACTGGGGTTAGGCCGAACTAACTATGGTTAGGGTTGCTAACCACAGTCAAGGGTAAGTGAGATGTAGCCTGGTAGGCTAAGGGGAGGCCCGGTAGGCCGTAGATAGTCCTGTAGACTTGGTTTTTAGGCCAGGTAGGTCGTAAACCGAGATTAACTACGATTAGGGTTGCTAGCCGTAATTAAAGGGGGTCTAACTGTGGTTAGGGTTACTAACCAGGGTTAGGGAGAGGGGGCCAAAGTCAGTATTATGGTCCGATTGATTTTTAGGAATTTATGATTAATTTCCCAAGGTTTGTGGGGTTAAAGGGTACTTAACCGCGGTTAAATATTAATCAAAGGTGGATTTAACCATGGTTAAGGGTCTGGTACAGTCCAAGGTGGGCCCAGGGGGCTAGGCAGGGCCTAAAGTGGCCTCCTACCAGGCCTGGGCCCCGCCAAAAGCCCAGAATAAAAATAAACTTAATGTCGGTAATAGAGTTACTGATATTATGGACAGTGTTTTTGAACTTTGTTTTTGCCACTGTTAACTAGGGTTAAGGGGTGACTCAGGGTGAAGTGAAGGCATGGGAGTATAGAGCGGACTCCTGGAGAAATTTTAGGTTAGGTGTGGGCCCCAGGGGATGCCTGGAGTGGGCCCCACTAGGCTGCAAAGATACTGTAGCAGGAAGCTCATATTGGCGGTAGTTATTCTACTGCTAATCAAAAACTAGGCTAACAAAGAGTGTCAGTCGAAGTTTCACCGACAGGAGGAAAATAGGTTTACCAGGAATGGCGGTACTGGTATTGCCGCCATTCCTGATTTTTTGAAAATCAAGTCTCTGCTCATGGGGGCTGTGCACAGAGGTAGCCAGTGGTTCCCTCATGATCTGAGGGACCCCCAGAATGTCCGAGATGATTTGCAATGCTTAGTGAGGATTGGTATACCCATAGGGGTTCTCTATACCTATGACAAAGGTAGGGGAACACCCTGTTGGGTTCAGTTTACCTACTAAGCCCCAAAATAAATGAACAAGACTCCCCTGGAGATGACCAGGGGCTCACAAAAATGATCAAATAAGAAGAAAATGGGTAGGGGGTCCCCCTACCCGAATGCTCTGTTCCTGTCAACAGGAGGGTGATCTGTGCGTGAGGTGGTGGTATACTTCGGTGATGCTGCAACGACTGGTAGGCTTTGGACAAACCAATTGAGGTCCTAGGATCACGACCCCAGGATTGAGAAGGGGTGAGCCTAGGCGTATGGCAACAGGGATTTACCTCTAAAATTTTTTGTCGACCCTGAATATGGTGGTGGTGTTGGGGTTTTATAGAAAACTCTAAAGGGTACCTATAGGGGATTAAGGAGAAGAGGGAAGAGGTGGTTGGACCAAGGGGAGGTCGTGTGAGGAGCCTGAAGGGAGAGATTGAGGTGAAGGGTGGAGTGTGCGGGGCATCTGTAGACTGCAACTCGGTACTCACATATTGTCGGTAGAAGGTCTACCGACAAAATAAAAACAGGCATTTTTTATAATGTCGGTAGACCTTCTACTGACATTATGAGGTTTGATTCTAAATGGGATGGGCCCTGCACATACGGGTATGGGGGGTTGTTCTAAGGTGTTTTGGGCCTTGTAGGCCTGAGGAAAGGGGTCAGGCCCTATAGGCCATGGGCTTAGGGTTTAAGCCCTAAGGGCTCTAGGGCTAGCCTAGGGCATCGGCTAAGGTCACCTAGGACTAGGTTTTGGGTCTAGGTTTGAGTCCTAGGATTAACTAGGGTTAAACTAGGGATAGGTCCTTGGGTTTTAACTAGGGTCGAGTCTTAGGGTTTACCTAGGGTTTAGCTAGGGTGTAGCTGGGGTTTACCTAGGGTTAGGGTTTTGGTTCTAGGGTTTCTAGGGTTTGACTTAGGGTGAGTCCTAAGTGTTAGCCTTAATGTTACAACCATGAGTACCCCTAATAATTTTGATAATAACATAATAATAAAATGAAAATATTTGGTACTAATGAACTTGTTTAAGTGCTTGAATATTTCAGAATACACAAATTGATAGCACTCCAACCATGAAAAAGGATGGAAATTACCCAAGAGGAAGTTCAACTCATTGTATACAAGATGAAGATTCACGATAAGACCATAGTCCAAGTCGGGTCCATTGAAGATAAAAGGCTAAATCACTAGACCCAAGTCGAGCCAAGATCATCTCTTAACATTTTAAATGTATTGTTTATTTTGAGAGTGTATAGGTCTTATGTAAAAAGTCCTCAAAAGAAAGGTGAGGTGAAAAAGCTCAAGAATCATAGATTCACCATAGGAGCCTAGGATACCTTTTGAAAATCATTTTAAAGCTCTAATTAATCATAATATCATGGTAAGAGTATAGCTAATTAACCTAGGAAATCAATCACATCCCTTTGGTCTGATCCAAGACTGAATTCAGGATTTTTACTCTGAATTCATCTACGAATTCTCTGGGTAGATTGAATTCGGCGATGAAGTCATGACAGAATTTTCTTAATTCAGTTCTGCCTCTTGATTTCGGTGACGAAATCTTTGGTTGGGTTAAATTCGGTGATGAAGTCATTACAAGATTTTTTAGAATTCTATTATGTCTTTTGAATTCGGCGAAGAACTCAAGTGGGAACTCCACTTCGTCGACGAAATCATGTCTGAAACAGAAAAATTATTGTAACGACTAGTTTGCAACGGACCTAAAAGCATTTAATTCTTCCCCCAACAGCACTATTGGATCAAATGCTATAAAAGGAGTTCATTTATGAATAAATGATAACTCTTGATCCTAGCAATAACTCCTATTGATCCCTCATTCACTGCTATTGATTCTTACTCACTCTCACACTTAGAAAATCCCCAAAAATCTCTCTTGAGCTCATTCAATTCTCATTTCCTTTGAGAGACTTTATTAGAATTTGTATTTCACTCTTATCCAGCTCATTTAAGGAGCTTTCAATTCGGATTTTCAATCCAAAACTTATTTATTGAGATTAGTCAAGAATCCAGGATTCTTGCACTGAAGCTATTGCTTCAGTTATATCAAGAGAGGGTTGTGCTCTTGAGAGGTTTTTAGCTTGGCCTAAAAGAGAGCTTGTAAGGTAATATCTCGACCTATAAGAGAGATTGTAAGGGTTTGGACTCCACCTGTGAAGGAGCCAGTGCGATTTAGGAATCGTGGTGAATCCTCTAGTTGGAAGCTGAGGCGGGGAGTAGGCTGGTTTGCTGAACCTCGTAAACAAATCTTGAGTTTGCACTCTCCTTATCTCTTCTCTCATTCTTTTAATATTCTATTGTTTTAGATTGTTGCATACTTTATTTAATTCCGTTTTTTGAACTTGTAGTTCGATTTTTTTAAAAAAAAAATCTGCCTTAGACCCTATTCACCCCCCCTTTAGGGTCATTACCTGGCCAACACTAAGACCAACTTGAGTCTTACCTAGGGCATACGAGATTTTGGCAGGGGGTAACCATAGTTAAAAGTTTTAACTATAGTTAGATGGGGTGTAAAAATCGGGTGCTTACAGTGAGCATCATAGAGATCATGGAAAGCTTTTAAACATTGAGTCACATGTATAGAGTACTTATGAGTATCATAGTAGATAGTATTGAAAACATTAGCACAGATGATGTAATTTCACTCATGGAGTTATCATAGCATATAATGGTTTACTTAGCCCATTTTGTCAAATCATAATTTCAAGCTTACTTTTAGGTAAAACCATTCTTTTTATACTTATACTTAATACAAAAACCCATCATACAAGTGTAGTAATCATATGCATAATTTATGATTTATAGGGTAAGCAAGGGAATCATCAAGTATAATAAAATTCCTAATATCATTTTATTCCTTTTGTAGAGCCCCGAAAATTTTTGCCATGTATTGGAAACCATGCCAAGGCATTATGCCTTTGTAATCCTCCTATTTCTATGAAATGAGAAAATTTAAAGAACTCTAAGTGTTAAGAAATAGTATTCCTAAGTCGAATATCGAAAACCCGAGTTACTGAATCTCATTTACGGATCAGTCAACTTTAGGAACAATTTGGTCAATAAATAAATAAAACAATTAGAAATTCTAACATGCCAGAAATGTGCCCCTTCGAAAGACGAATCTAACGCAAGTTGAATCGTCCAAATCGGACAAACGTGTCAAAAGTTATGGCCGAATTACCAAAGTAGGGGAAAATGGAAGAAAACAACAAAATCTGGAGTGTACGATCGATCGCAAGTCAGGTGCGATCGATCGCATGCAGGCGAAATGGTTCCCAAGCTCTCTGTGCCATATGTGATAGATGGATTCCCCAGGTGTGATGGATCGCAAGGATCTGCGATCGATCGCAAGTACGTGCGATCGATCGCATGCAGGGAAAATTAGACCGTAAGTGCTCGGGTTCATGTGTGATAGATCGCATCCAGGTGCAATCGATCGTAAGGACCTGCGATCGATAGCAGATAAGTGTGCGATCGATCGCATGCGGTTGCAGATTCCGAATTTGAGGGTTTTAACCCTTGATCTATTTGAGGGTTCTCATTTGGTTTCTAAACCGAGGGAAAGGGAGAGAAAGAGGGGGTTTCCAAGAGGGTTTTGGATTGGAGAGAAGGATTAGCTCCAAATTTCTTCCCCAAATCTCAAGATCTTCCTAATCCAAGCTCAAGCAACTTGTGGAGTTCTCCTCCAAGCTCGGCAACACCTTCCATGAGCTACATCAAGGGTTTTCTTCAACCTATTCAAGGTCGGTACTCTATACTACCCTCCTAGTTCATATTATTATCCTTTTTATTGGTTTTCCCCAAATTCTAAGCAAGATAATGTCTTGGGACGAATGGATGAAGATGGATGGTTGTGTGGATGTGTATGGGCGATGGATGCCATGTGTTTGTTGTAATGAATGAAATGGGGAGGGCATTGTACCAATAATGAACATACATGTATGTTGTGAACATCAAACCACCTAGAAATCCAAGATTTAGGTATTAAGCATAATACACATACCAAGTGTTTGATGAAATGCCACAATGAAGAGAATGATGATTTGTTCTTAGAAAATGCATGTGTGAACTTCCTAAATTCCTAGAATGGTATGTTGATAGATCAAATGCTTATTTAATTAATGTATTGATTATCAAATGCAAATGCTTTATATGACATTGTCATCCTTAATTGTACATGAAACCACGAGCATGGCATGTAGTCTACGAGTAGGGTTTCAAGTATTAAACACCGTGTTTTGTTTTTAAGGTTTTATTCTCGATTCACGAACACATGACAAGGCCAAATGAAAGGGTTGGTAAATAGAGGTAGGGCATATCTTAAGATATGTTTTTTGCCTCGCTTTCGACACGAACAAGAACGCCCCAAGCATGCATGTTACATTTAATGCATTTCTTTAAAGAGGGGTCTCCCCTCCCTCACAAGTTGTTTCTCATTTAAGAAGAGGGGTCTCCTCTCCCTCACAAGTACATAAACATGTTTATTTTCCAAGCAAGCATGATACATGACATGACACGCATGACAAGCATGACATGCATGATACAAACATGACACACAAGACAAGTACAACTCGACAAGACAATATGACAAAATGTGACAAGACAAGTTTTCATGCACGAAACGAACATTTTCAAGGCAAGTTAAGAACATGAAGTTTACAAGAGTTTTACTGACTTTGATGTTATGCAAGCATGAATTATAAACTGTTTTCTTTCCCATTATGATATAAATTGCTTCCTACCTTATATTGTTATTGCTATGCTATGACTGTTGGTTAGTGTTTGGTACTCGTTGAGTATTCCATGCTCAGCCGTACGTCTTATGTCGGCAGGTGATAGTGGAGCAGCTGGTCCTTTCGACATATGTGCTCCTGGCCCATGGGTGGAGGAGGAGTACATCAAGGAGGTCCTTACTGAGGAGTCTTATGTAGACGGTCACTATTAGGTAGTAGATTCTAAGTGAGAGATTGTGGGTGAGCTTAAGAGATTATATTCATGTATTTTGGTGGGCATGTCCGCACTTTCTTTTGTGAGTTCATTGTGTACAAACTTGGATCATGTATATATACATAGAGGTTTTGGTTAGACTTTCGTTGTGCCATGTTAGAGTATGCTTCCTCTATTTTTATCCTCTATTGTATATGCTTAAGGTATTTTGCAGGTTATTTCGTCAAGCAAGGCATGTAAGTCATGATAAATCGTCCAAGATTCACTCTAACTCCTAGGGTGGGTTTTGGGGCGCGACACCTTTAATAGCATACGCATATAAGGCTATATGCCTTAGTTTTCTTTAAAACATACATCAATATTCACTATTTCATTTCATTCATGTTAATAGTATATAGTATTATATACATACAAGGCTACAAGCCTTACTTTTCTCAAGAACATGCAACAAAGCTTACTAACAAGGCTATACACCTCAATTTCTACAAAAAACCATGCTTTACTAATTACTAAGCATGAATGAATCATAACAAGGTAATTAGTAGATTGTTCTACCTTTTGAAGGATTGATTTCCTTCAATCAAGAGCTTTTAGAAAGCTTGAGGGATCAATATCCAAGCTTTGAGAAGCTTATAGAAATCTGGAAACTAGAACAGAGTTTCACTTTCGCTTCTAAACACTAACCACAAACTCACTTCCGAGAATTCCCAACTTGATGAATCACTTTGGAATCAAAATCCAGGTGTTAGAACACCAAGAAGGCAAGTAGAACTCTTCCTTTGATGGAAAAACATGAACTCAGAACATCCAAACAATTCTCAGCCTTTTTCTTCTTCTTCTCTTCTTCAATCTCTCACAAATCCAAGCTTAGGGTTTAAGTAGATCAAACCCACGAAATCCCCTTCTATTTATAATCTAAAGGTTACCAAAAACCCCTTTAAAAAATATCCCCCAAGGTCGGTGATGAGGTACAGCTCATTACTGGTCGTTTTTACCCATTTTTGGGTTGAATTCATCGACGAAATTCGGCCTCTAGCACAATTCGTCGTCGAAATTGAACTCTGCCTAGACAGGTTTTTCCCGCTTTGATATTTTTATCATAACTTTTGACTCGCTTATCGGATTTTGACGATTCAACTTGCATTAGAATCGTCTTTCAAAGGGGAACAACTTTTATGTTATACAACTCCTAATTCTGCTTTATTCATAAACTAAAGTGGCCATAAAACTGACTGGTCTGAAATGGATTTCAGCAGTCTAGAATTTCAGCAGACCCGATTTCTGAAATCCGATGTTTGACCCAACTTCAACTCAAAATCTGAAAAAGTGATAAACATGAACCTTGAAGAGGGTTTCAATATCTTTCCAAAAATTCAAGAATCACTCAATTCCGATCAGTGGTGATAATTCTAGAGCTCCTCAAATTTGAGGGTATGTGAAGAAATCCCTCTTCTTTGATACTTAGAGCCTTTCCCCTTTTTTTGTTTATTCTAACACCCATAAACATCACGGCGGGTTCTTTAGTACCCTCACACACCATAAAACCTATACTACTTGAATTAATAAACTCCTCACATAACTTACAAGCACATAGGGAACCTTGGTCTCCCAAGCATTGTTTACAACACTATTCGCAGCACTATTCACACACTATTCACTTACAACCCTTTAAGCACTTAGGGTATTTTATATACCCTTGCTTTTACCCACTTAGAGTATATTTATACTCTCTTCTTGAGACCCAACACACACATCTAAAACCCTCACTTGACTCACCATATAATCAAGAACAAAAAGGAAGGCTATAGGCCTTTACACACACCATTCAAGGACACTATTCACTGGTTCTATTCATAGCACAGTGAACTCGGATTCCGAGGTTCTACAGTTATTGTAGTCAAAAGAAAAGAAACACACCACACACCCACACACACCACACACTACACACCCACTGTGGTAAGATTCACTCACTCTTCACCCATCTACCATTGGTTCTTAGAAAATTAAAATAAAATAAATTTAATTACAGTGTTAAAAAAATTTAACCTGAGTTGAGTTCATGGCAGTTGAAGTGACGGCTTTGTGAGAGCGAGGAGCAATAGTTCACTTCTAGTCTATAGAGCGAACTATTGCTCTAAAAAAATATAAGAAAAACAAGTACACATCAAACTATTTTCTTGATTTTGTTGTTATACAATTGTTCATTCCTAGCCCAACACTTCACAGAAGCTTTTTTCTTGATTCTGTTGTTATATTCAACTTCATCCCATTCCGAGAAATTATTTTGAAGTAAAAAAGATTGTGACTTGCATTACTCAAGGCCCATAGATTGTCTTGTCCCACCAGCATAGTAAATCATCATTCTAGAATAAAAGAAACAGGAGCACAAAATCTTGATAATGTAAGAACTTAAACAATCATCATCAATGTCTTATCCCAATTTAATCCCAAATACAGCCCATCATATGCCTAATGATCCTATTCAAGATTAAATTGCGAAAGTAATTCCCATGAAGTTTACAAGGTAATTCCTCTCTTTTTCTCAAGAGCCTTGTCAATCTCATCGAAGGCAACGACCTTGGCTTTACCTTCTTGCTAGCACATGAAGAAAGAAGATACATGATAAATAAATATATACGTTCACACAATCAACATATCCCAGTAGTGCATTCATCTCCTACTTTATAATGTACAAAAATTTCTCTCTTTAGCAATCTGCAGGTCCGAAAGAAGTGAAGAACTTACACTATAAACTCATTTAAGGAAGATTCTTTTGGACATCAAAATACTTAATATCAAAGACACCATCAAAATCTGCAATGAGTAAAGTAACATGCTTAGAGGGTGCAACAAAAAACATAGATTTAAACAATAAAAATCAAAGGGATAAAGAGAGGAAAGAGATTACCATGAAAGAGAAATACTATTTCTTTTTCCTTGGGCAAATGTGTGAATCATGACTTGTCATTTGACTTGTGCGACATTTTCGACCTATTCTTTTGCCACTTCCTTTTGCTCTTATAAGCTTTGGGTCTAAAATGGTAATTGATGTAGAAGAGCTAGCTTGGTCCCATATGCAACGTTGAGGCATTGTTTTAATATTTAGGTCATCGTTAGCACTAATACCTTTATCTCCAAGACTAATAGCTCCTTCATTGAAAACTTCAAGTGTTTCTTCTTTGTTAATTTTCTCACCTTCAAGAATGATATTTCTTATAGCCTCCTCCATCATATCATGAGCATGTTCACACACTGCCCTTGTCATTGCAAATTTATTTGCCCAATACATGAGGTTATTGTTGAAGGGGGATCTGGATAAAAATTTATGTCAAAACTGAATTCCCTAGATCTTAATACCATAGTAAGCATCAAAATTATCTAAGAGTTTTAGTCATATCACCTTGATGAATGAAGCTTAATCCACTCGAACCGTCAGAACTCTTTGTAGAGATTTCTCGAAGAAATACTCGAAGCTCGATCCTTGTTCTTCGCTATCCCCATTAAGCTTTAGAATCTCCTTTGGAATTTTTGAAGCAAGAGGAAGAAGATGGATGAATGGTGTAGACCTTCTATCACCAAAAACACCAAGGTTCAAAAACCTAGAAAAGCAAAACCCAACTTGCACCACCCTTGTAGCTCACGAAAATCCCTAGGGATATTCCCTAGGGGCTCACGGTTTGGAAAGAGAGGAGAGGGAGAGAAAAAATTCTGGAGAATTGTACTTAATGGTCTAGATGTTGGAGTATTTATAAACTAGGATCCAATCCTAATCCTACTCCAATTACACTTTATCCTTTAAGAAATTATTTAACAATAATAACTCTTATTATTTAATAAATAAAATCCTAGCTTATCTATAACTACTCTAATTATAGAAGACCTACTAATTAAGGAGTCCTTTTAATAAGAGGGCTCCTTAATTAAAGGGATAAGTCAACAACCAACACTTAGAGGAATCCAAGTCAAACAAGGATACCTCAAACCACAAAGGGGGGGCATGAGCATCAAGGGGGCATGTGGTTTGGGGAGTTTAACACTCCTAGTTGCATTCCAACTCCCTGTAATCTTAATCCTAATTGCAATCCAACCATTGGATTTTAATTCCTTAATTAATAGAGTTATTACTCAATAATTATTCAAGTAACCAAATCCCAATCCAATTAGGATTTCTAAAGTGGGCACCCCACCCTAGGGTTTAAACCCATAGGCTTGGGCTCATATTAAAGGTCCATATTAATGGGTTTATGGATATGGGTCAAACCCATTTCCCCTTTAATTAGGTTAATTGAATAATTATTAAAATAATCCCTAGATTTAAATTAAGAATTAATTTAAACCATAGATTAACTTTTAATCTATTTAATTAATGATCAACTTTTAATTACTTAAATAATTGATTAACATTAAATCAATTGTTGAGCTTGTATTTCTTATGTGAGCATCTCCACAGATTGCTCTGGGACATTCTTATCCTGGCTTACCCAATGTTATCCCATTGACCCTAAACAGGAATTACATCGGAATTCCAAGTGACGTGAAATATCGATGTTGCAATTAAATCCTAGTGTACGAACATTTAACCAATACGGATCCCACCACATGAACTTTTTAATTCGATTTATCATTCCAAATACATTATCTCTAATGGGCCTTCGAGATTGACATGCTATCTAACCCATAGCCCATTGCACATCATCCGGGTTTCGAAGACTTATGATAAGCAATGAGAAACAATTTCTCATGAAATTTTTTTTGAGAAAATCCTTTAGTAAGTATAATATCTTTTAATAAAAGTATATTTCAAAACTTATTTTGATTTCAAAATCACCTGCACAGGATTTGAACGTAATCAACTGCCTTACCCGGAACTTGGATAATATCTCAAATTAATGAGTATGGATTTCTTATTTGAAATTCATCATAACTCGAACAACTTTCTGACTATCCAACTGTCACTGTATTGTATTCCCTAAGTTCGAAAATACGTTGGTGGAATCAAAACAGTCAGATCACTGCTCAGTCATAGATGAACACATTAGATCTAAGGATCATTGAAACTGTTTAATGTGAATGAGAGACCAACTATCTGATAGTATGTTTATGCAAGAGGTCTCTCATTACGTGCAATCAGTCAGTGTACATTTAAGCACCCATATGCTGATGTGTAGTCTCCACTACAATAGTTCGAGTTAGAACTACATCTCAACTATTGAGAACATCTTAGCATTCTGGTAACCATATAAGTGAAGTGCCCAGCTTTATCCACAACTGTGATTATATAAGCTATAAGGAACCGGAAAGTTATATCTGCCTGTGATAATCCAATCACATAAATTTCCTACAATATATCCTATGGACCTTTATCGATGCCTCATATCGTATAGATCATCTCATTATCTTGGTCAATTACCCATATTGAATACACCATAGATTAAGAAGAAGCCTTTATTAATCAAATTAATAAGAATTTAACAATCTAAATGACTTTTCTGGGCATCATGTCTAACAATCTCCCACTTGCCCTAAAAGTCACTGTGCTGTAGATTTCAATCCCATAGTATCTAAGTGTATTACAAGAACTTTATCTGATAAAGCCTTGGTCATCGGGTCAGCAACATTAAGTTGAGACCTAATCTTTGTAACAACAATATTTTGCCTTATTTCTCAATAATCTCATTAATGAGAAGATACTTCATCTAAGTGAAAAGTAAGCACATAATCCCTAGTCCTTTTCAGGTACTTCATGATATGCTTCACAGCAGACTAATTATCTCATACTTGGATTGCTTTGGAACCGACTAACAACTCCCACTACATGACAGATATCCGGTCTAGTACATAACATGACATACATGAGGCTCCCAACTGCCGAAGCGTAAGGACACCTCTTCATCTGCTCGATCTCATCAGCTGATGTAGGGGCCATCTTTTTAGACAAAGTGATACCATGTCTAAAAGGAATGAGTGTTGTGTTACAATCATTCATACTGTACTTAGATAAAATCTTGTCTATGTAGGAAGTTTGACTCAATCCCAACATTCGACATTTTCTATCTCTCAGAATCTTTATTCTGAGAATATAGGATGCCTTTCCCAGGTCTTTCATTGAGAAATACTGAGAAAGCCATATCTTGACTAATGATAACATCCCTACATCATTCCCAATGAGTAGAATGTCATCTACATATAGAATTAGGTATACTACTGCTCTCCCACAGTCCTTCTTTTAAATAGAAGATTCTTCCAAATTCTTTTGGAATCCAAATTCTTTTATCAAAAGATCAAATCTTTGGTTCCAGCTTCTAGAAGCTTGTTTCAAACCATATATCGACTTGTTGAGCTTGCATACCATGTTCTCCTGGTTAGGAGCAATGAAGCCCTCCTGTTGCTTCATGTAGATGTCTTCATCTAAAATTCCATTAAGGAAAGAAGTTTTGACATCCATTTGCCATATCTCATAGTCATGGTGTGCAGCTATAGCTAGCAATATCCTGATGGATTTGAGCATAGCTACTGGAGAAAAGGTATCCTCATAATCAACTCCTTGAATTTGAGTGTAACCTTTTGCAACAAGTCTAGCTTTATAGATCTCCACGTTACCATCGACACCCTTCTTCCTTTTGTAAATCCATTTGCATCCAATTGGCCTTATACCATCTGGTGGATCTACTAAAGTCCAGACGCCATTGTCATACATGGAATCTATTTCAGCATTTATGACTTTATTCCATTGAGATGCATCTACATCTAATGTAGCTTCCTGATAAGTATTAGGATCCGTATCCTCATCATTAGGGGTAACTAGATAAACCTCATTATTGTAATACTGAAGTCTATTTAGTGGTCTAGAAACTCTTTCAGACATTCTCAGTGTTATAGAATTAGGAGAATCATTAATAGAAGGATTAGGTTCAGTTTGGACACTGGTTGTGTTGTCTTTCATCTCATAAAATTCAACCTTCTTAAGGAGATCCATTTCTTCCTCCAAGAAAGTGGAATGAAGTCGAACAACTATTGTTTGGTCTGCCTTAGAGTAAAAATAGAAACTCTTAGTTTCTTTTGGATACCCTACAAAGTTCCATTTCTCTGTCCTACATTCCAACTTAGTGGGTTCGAGTTTACGAACATGCGCAGGACAACCCCATACCCTTAGATGTTGCAAACTAGGTTTTCACCCAGTCCACAATTCATAGGGAGTGACCGGAATAGATTTAGATGGAACCCGTTTTAGAATATAAATGGTAGTTTGTAAAGCATATCCCCAAAGATATGACGGAACATCAGCATGGCTCATCATAGAGCGAACCATATCTAATAAGATCCGGTTTCTTCTTTCAGAAACTCCATTTTGTTGAGGAGAGGCAGGACTTGTCCATTGTGAGATAATCTCATTATCCCTTAAGTAATCCATAAACTTGTTGGTGAGGTATTCACCACCTCGATCTGATCGATGTGTCTTTATGGATTTGTCAGTTTGATTTTGAATTTCTAATCCGAATTCCTTAAACTTTTCAAAGGTGTCAGATTTGTATTGCATCAAATAGACATATCCATATCTGGAATAGTTATCGGTAAATGTGACAAAATACCGGTATTGACCTCATGCAACAATGTTAAATGGACCACATACATGACTATGCATGTCACGACCCGACATAAACTTAATATTTCACTAATGAAATTTAAGTGTAAATCCGACCGTGAGATCCTCTTTTCTCAAATATTGCGAAAGCGTAAAATACCAAGGGAATTTAAAATTTTTAAACCCTTGTTTTCTTTCTATTCGCAATAGCCATCATATTATGTCCATAATTAAAGTTAAGGTTTACATAACCAAATTAATTACATCAAAATGAACATATAACAACATAATCAAAAGCGACTACGTCCTTCCTCGAACGTCACTTTTAAGTTGTTCTTTCACCGTTCATCTGGAGACATAAAAGGTCAGTGAGCTATGAAGCTCAATAAGAATATTCAATAACATTATGCTAGAAAATAAAATAGAATAAGCATAATATAACATTTAATAATAATTTTTCATCAGAATATATTATTAACAATTTTTCAGTATTCCCTTCGTCATTTCTTTTAAACATATTTTACTTGGATCCAATTTATCTTAATCCTGTCTTCCAAGATAATTGCCGATAGGTACACCTCTTTAGGCTCAATCCCTCATTGAGTTTTCATTGACCCATCCTGAGTTTTTGTTTGCCGAACGGCCTTCCTATTCCACACTATTATCTTGATGCCTTTTTAAGATAAACATTATTTTATCTTATCCTACCTCTTTAGATAATCGCCGATAGGTACACCTCTTTAGGCTCAATCCCTCATTGAGTTTTCATTGACCCATCCTGAGTTCTTGTTTGCCGAACAGTCTTCCTATTCCGCACTATTATCTTGAGACATTTTTCTAAATAAACCTTATTTTATCTTTTCATTATCATCTTATTTCTACCTCTCTAGATAATCGCCGATAGGTACACCTCTTTAGGCTCAATCCCTCATTGAGTTTTCATTGACCCATCCTGAGTTTTTGTTTGCCGAATGGCCTTCCTATTTCACACTATTATCTTGAGGTCTTTTTGAGATAAGTGTATTTATCTTTTCTTAATCTTTTCATTCCTATCTTATTCCACCTCTTTAGATAATCGTCGATAGGTACACCTCTTTAGGCTCAATCCCTCATTGAGTTTTCATTGACCCATCCTGAGTTCTTGTTTGCCGAACGATCTTCCTATTCCACACTATTATCTTGAGGCCTTTAAGATAAGGGTATTTATCTTTTCCCTGCCTTCTCATTAAGATATTTTAAGATAATATTTTCATATACATCATAACATTATGATTGTATAACTTTGATTCTAATTATCTTTATTATAGCTATCTCATGACTATAATTTCATAACTTAAAATCATCATTTTCCATATTTTAATTACATCTATTTCCTTATCATAGCATGTAATATATGTATAAAATGTAACATACTATTATAGTATCATCATTCTATCTCATTAACATGTTACATAATATCTTCTTATTATTTTTCCAGCAATTCCATATAAAATTATTATACTATTTTTCTTAAGAATTTCAATACAATATCATCATATCATTCAACATTTTACCATAGTATTATCATACTAATTTCCAGTACTCCTTATACTATTTTCTAGAAATTTAACATAGTAATACCATGCTATTTTCTAGTATTTCTTATACGAATTTTAGAAATTTAACATAGTAACACCATACTATATTCTAGTATTTCTTGTACACCATACTATTTTCAAGAATTTTATCATAGTAACACCAAACTATTATCCATAAATATAGTAGGATATTCATCATTTTTACTAACCTTCATTCTAAAATATCATCTAGAATAATATCACCGAATATCACTTACTTATTTTATCTTAATTTAACAATATTTTCCTTTACTAACCTTCCTTCTAAAATATTATTCAAAATAATATTATTGAATATAACTTACACTTTCTTTGATGTAGGGTTCTGAATCCGAAGTCGGTTGGACCGGCACGATTTTCTTTCTCTCTCTTTCTTCTTTCTTCCTTTCTCTCTAATATTTCATGGCTTTGCACCAAATGTAATGAGCATCAAAAAGTGGGTGTGGGGTCTTCTAGTCTCTCAAGAAGTGGTCAAGTGAAGTGATCACAAAGTGGGTGTGGGGTCTCCTTTATATAGGCAAGGGTCATGGCCTATCATAAATGTTGGTTCACTCCCCTAATTAATCTATGGTTCATGTATCCCATAAATTTCATGTATCACTTTAATTTAGGTGCATCCCCTAGATTAGGTTCATCTACAATATATGAATCTCTTAACACATGTATTAATCTAACCATAGTTTCCCTTTTTAACTCATGGTTAATCATTTATCATAAACCTTAATACATATATATTATTACTCTAAATCCTTATATAATTCTATGTATTATATAATATCATTGTTCACTTAACCAAAGTGAGTTACTTAACTCATGGCCAAACATAGGTGGGCGTGTAGCATCTCCCCATTCCAAGAATCTTTCTTGCCTTATACTAACTCTAGTAAGTAGATTCATCCCTTGCATTAATATACATGAATCATCATAAATAAGGTTCATGTTTGTACCTTTAATTAGATTCATTGTTAACTCCGAAGGTTAATCCTCCAACCATGGTTAAATGAATCAAGATTCATGCTCTTTAATGACTAAACTTATGGTTCATCCCCCTAAGATTATCCTCCCTTCGCTTGAGTTCACACTCCTAGGGTTAATAAAATGGGCGTGTAGTATTGTTTATGGTAGAGATTTGATGTTTTCCTAGTTCATCTCATGCATCTCCCTTTAGTACTTTGGTTCATGAACATAATAAATGAATATGCCATGTGGCATTTGATTCTCATGATTGAATCGTGTACGTCCATCACATGCCATCATTTTCTTTTCAATCCATTGATTAACTACTCTTAATTAGATCACCTAACCTTGGTTAATCTTGGACGCCCCTACTAGGGAATTGACAAGTGTCACTCTGCCATGTGTCATCATCCTATTTATTTTGGTGTTAAATACTTATTTTAATAATTAGATTCAAGTATTAAGCTTAATATATAATACCTTATTATACAATTAAGCAATATAATGCCATTTATTCATTTAATCGTCCCCCTTAGGTTGTTGCCATGTGGCACTTGCCACATGTCATAATCTTAGCTAATGACTCATTTTTAATCTATACATGCATTAATATAAGTTTTAATACATAGTATATATCTATATACTTTAAGCAATTATTAAATAATATGCTTAATTAATAATATGAATATCTCAATATTAAATCAAATATTTAATATTTAATATTTTTATTTCTAAAAATATTCGGGTCGTCACATTCTCCCCTTCTTATAGGAATTTTGTCCCCAAAATTTAAATTCATACCTGATCATTCGAACAATTGGGGATACTTTTCTTTGATCTCGGTCTCGCTTTCCCAAGTCGCTTCTTCTTGATTGTGACTTATGAGCTTCGTCTCGTAACTCATTTTTCAACTCCATATCTCTTGATACACATATTCGATTTCGACTAATTTAGAATTTCATCAGACGAAAACTTTGAAATCATTCCTGGATTTTATCCTTAAGTGTCTTTAATTCAGTGTCTCGAGCCTATGTTTCCTTAATTTTTTATTTTTTTTGTATTAATGCAGGCTGAACTTGAATATTAACCAATACCAACTTTGATCTTTTTCCTCAACATTCAAATCCCAGATCTGAAATTCTTTAATTACTTTTGACATCCCCATTCTAATACTTTCCAATGATCCAACTGTTTTCCACCTCAATGCGTTAGCAATGATATTTTCTTTAACAATAGATACTAGATTATACAGTAGTAGTCTTTCAAGAACTCCATCTATCTTCCTTGTCGCATATTGAGTTCTTTTTGAGAAAATAAATACCTCTAACTTTTGTTGTTGGTGAATACTACCAACTTTTCCTCATATAATTAATGTCTCCAAATTGTTAACAACTCAAGATCATGAGTGGGGTAGTTGTCCTTGTGAGTCTTCAAATTCCTAGATGCATAAGCAATCACTTTTCCACAACCCAATCATTTCTGAGACACAACACAATAGACTTCATGACTTCCCATTCCTAAGAGGATTGTTAAAATGAAGTTGAGGTCAATTGACTCTTCAATTCTTAAAGAGTCTTTTCCCTTAATGGTGACCACTCAAATTTGACATTTTTCTTTGTTAATTCAGTTAATGGGGTAGCTAACCTATAGAATCCATTAGCAAATCTCCTGTAATAATCGGCTAGTCCTAGAAAACTTTGGATCATTAATTGGCCTTTCTCACTCTGATATTGTCTTAATCTTGGATGGATCCACTGTAATTCCACCATTGGATACTATGTGACCTAAGAAATATACATTTTCCATCCAAAATTTGCACTTCAAGAATTTAGTGAATAATTGATTTTCCTTCAAAGTCTGGAGTATAATCTTAAGGTGTTTTCAATATCGGGCTTGTTCCAGGAAAAATGTCTATTGAAAAATCAATCTTCCGAACTGGAGCAAGTCCTGGTAATTCCTCAGGAAATATATCTCAAAAAAAAATCCTTGACTACTGGGATGTTATAGATCATAAACTCTTCTTTCTTATCAATTCCTCGTATGACAAACTCAAAGATGCCTGGAACTCTAAAGGTGAATGTCCTAGACTTATAATCAACTTACTATATAGCGTTCTGAAATCCAATCCATCCCTAGTATGAGATTAAAATCTTTTATATCTAACACTAGGAAATCAACAGTCAATTGCACACTATTGTTTTGTATAGGACACTGATTGTAGAAGGTTTTGGTGCACAAAATCTTTCCAGATGGTGTGGTAATTGTCATCATGTGCTCTATTGTGTCAGGCTTAATTCTAATATTCTTAGCAAAATGGGAAGACACAAAAGAATGTGTAGAGCCAGTGTCTATTAATGCTATAGCAGGAATTTGAAAAAGAAGTATCTTACTTTCAATAATGTCCTCACATTCCTTGGCTTCTTCCTGAGTAATAACGAAGACACGACCTTTGCTTCCACCCGTCAATTGTTTCCGTAACTCTGGACAATTCGGCTTGATATGTCCTGACTTGCCACATTGATAACATGTTCTAGAAATCGCTCGACAATTTTTCGATTTATGACCCATCTTACCACAATGACCACAAGTTGGTATTGCCTTTTCTGTATTCTTCTCTTGATTGTTTTCCTTAAACTTTCTTTTCTTGTTTCCATCTCCTGATGGTTTCTTATCCCAAGTCTCCCTGACTGGTTTCTTCCCTTTCTCCAAGTTAGGCTTTTGAAACTCCTCATGAACTCTTTCGATCTTCAAAGCCCGATCCAAAATATCTGTAAACGATGTAAATTGTTGAACTGCTAACTTCCCTCGGATTGTAGTCGTCAATCCTTCTTCAAACTTGTCAATCCTCCATTGGTCATCTTCCACCAATCGTGGTGCAAACCTCGAAAGTTCATTAAATTTTTGTTCATACTCACTAACTGTCAAACTTCCTTTGGTGAGCTGAAGAAATTCGATTTCTTTTCTCTTCTTCATAGCAGATGAAAAATATTTCTTATAAAATAATTCAGTAAATCTTACCCATGGGATAGGCCTAAGGTTTTCAGGGATGGTTCTCTCAACTGTTATCCACTAGTGTTCAACCTCTCCTTCTAACATAAACATGGCTAACTCGGTCTTATTTTCCTCAACACAGGCCATTGCCCTAAAAATCTTCTCAATACCTCGAATCCATTTTTCGGCTACTAAAGGATCAGTAGAACCAGAAAATGTTGGCGGCGTCAATCTCTTGAATTGCTCTAACCGGTTTCCATTTCTTTGGTTCAAGGGTGGTACAACATTAGCATTATTTAGGTTCTGCTGTTGTTGTATCAGGTTTGCTAGGGCTGTTATGGCTTCAAAGGCTCCAGCTAAGGTGTCGTTGGGGGCTCTCCTAGGCGGCATGTTTTCCTATTTAAAACAATAGTATAATAACTTGAAAATACAAACAATCAAGCAAACAATTTAACCAAAAATTCATAATATATAATTTATGAACATTGCATTAGATAAACTTCAAACTTATATCATTCATTTATAACCTATATATATAAGGCTCTAAATGCTTTTCATCTCCTGAAGGCTTACTTGTTACCTTATCTTCCGAGAAGTAATCATATGAATCCACTTTTCAGTCACTAAATGATCAATAAATCCTAAAAATGATACATACTTTAATCTCTTCGATTTACATCATTTTGAAGTCATCAAAGTATTTTAGATACTATCATTTTCAATCATATCCTAAGATATAACTATTTCTGTCCAACTCTAAACAATCATATCAAAATTATCCACAAACATTTCCTCAAATTCATCTTCACCATTATTAGAATTACTCATAATTTCTTCCTTGTAGTCTGCATCTATCATAAACATAACCATTAATATAATCAAATCATTTTACGATCTAGTTTGCATAATCATTTCGACCAGTCATTCTATGATCTAACTTTCTTAATCATCTTGACTAGTTATATCCTCTTGCTCGTCGCTCTGATGTGCTTCCAATTTTTATTACATTTAAATCCAAAGTAGAGAATTTACTAAACCGAAAGATCAAAACATTCCAATCGGACAATGGGGGTGAGTTCATTAAACTCAAGTCTTTTCTAAATTCACAAGGAATCACTCAACGATTCTCTTGCCCACACACACCCCAGCAAAATGGTCTAGCGGAGCGTCGTCATAAACATGTGGTAGAAACTGGTCTTGCCCTCCTATCCAATGCATCCATTCCTCTTCTCCACTGGGATGATGCATTTACTACATCCATATACTTGGTCAATCGACTTCCCATACCGGTCCTCAACAATAAGTCACCCCTAGAGGTCCTCTTTGCTACAAAACCAGATTACCTATTTTTAAGAACTTTTGGATGTGAATGTTTTCCTCATCTCCGTCCCTACAACTCTCACAAACTTCAACCCTGTTCCCTTTCTTGTGTTTTTCTTGGCTATAGTTCCACACAAAAAGGATACAAGTGTCTCCATGTACCTACGAATCGCATATATGTATCACGACATGTGACATTCAATGAAGATTCATTTCCTTTCGCTAATGTACAAAAGACTCAACCTACGGGCTCCACAACCACCCATATAAATATTCCTTCAACTTTTCCAGGAACATCTATTCCAAATCACACCATAACCTCTCCCATCCCATTGGCTCCTCCGCCTATACCACCTACCATAACCCAACCCACTCTAATGGCCGAAATACCTACAACCAACCCAACCCAACCTATTCCACCACAACTTGTTACCATACCCACAACCACCATACCACCAGTTCCACAAACCCCATCTATCCCTACCACTCACCACGTAGTTACCCGGTCCAAAAATGGAATTTTCAAACCCAAAGCCTACACCGCCACCAAACACCCACTTCCCATTGAGGATATAGAGGAACCAACTTGCTTTTCCCAAGCCCATATCAATCCCAATTGGAGAGAGGCCATGGACACTGAGGTTAACGCCCTTTTGAAAAATGGCACATGGACATTAGTTGCTTCAAATTCTCGAATGAATGTTGTTGGTTGTAAATGGATATTCAAGTTGAAAAAGAAAGCAGATGGTTCAATAGATCGCTACAAGGCATGCCTAGTGGCAAAAGGGTTTAACCAACGGGAAGGCATTGACTATGGAGAAACATTTAGCCCCGTGGTCAAACCATGTACCATTCGGACCGTCCTCAGCATTGCCATTTCCAATGGTTGGCCCCTCCATCAGTTAGATGTACAAAATGCATTCTTGTATGGAATTCTTGATGAAGAAGTATACATGAAACAACCTCCTAGTTTTGTTGATAATCGGTTCCCAAATCATGTTTGTCGACTTCACAAATCGCTGTATGGTCTCAAGCAAGCACCACGGGCATGGTATCATAGGCTAAGCTCTTTTCTCACTCATTCTGGTTTTGTGGGTTCCAAGGCGGACACATCGCTCTTTATTAAGCAAACGCCCACATACACCATCTTCATGCTTATCTATGTGGACGACATTATCATTGCAGGTACTACAATTGATTGCAGTCAAGGTCTCATTCATGAATTACAGTCACAATTTGCTATTAAAGACCTTGGCGATCTACATTATTTTCTTGGTATTGAAGCACAAAGAGACCGAATTGGCTTGCATTTATCCCAAAGAAAGTACACAGTTGATCTCCTTAAGAAGACTAAGATGGATGGTGCTAAACCCATTCATACTCCTATGTGCAGTCAAGAAAAGCTTTTCCAAGCTTTCGGGTACACCTTTTCATGACCCCACACTATCGGAGTGTGGTTGGTGCACTTCAATACCTTACATTGACTCGCCCAGACATTGCTTTTGCTGTCAACAAAGTGTGTCAGTATATGCAACAACCGTCAGATGAGCATTGGAATGCAGTCAAACGCATCCTCCGCTATCTTAAGCAAACACTTTCTCATGGACTTCACCTAAAGCCGTCTACATCATCAACATTGAGTGCATTTTCTGATTCGGATTGGGCGGGTTGCACAGATGATCGCCGATCTACTAGTGGCTATTGTATTTTTCTGGGCCCCAATCTCATTTCATGGAGTGCTAGAAAACAAAAGACAGTGTCACGATCTAGCACTGAAGCTGAATATAGAGGTGTCGCAATTGCAACTACATAACTCATATGGATTCGATCACTTCTTCGTGAACTAGGCATTGTTCCTCCATCCTCACCTATTTTATGGTGTGATAATCTTGGGGCTACGTATCTCACAGTCAATCCAGTGTTTCATGCTCGTACCAAGCACATTGAGATCGATTATCACTTCGTTCGTGAACAAGTTGCAAGCAAAAATTTGGATGTTCGGTTTATTTCATCACAAGATCAACTAGTCGACATTTTTACCAAAAGCCTAAGCTCAGTACGTTTTGCTTCACTAAGAGGCAAGTTGACCGTCCAAGAAGGTCCGCTCAACTTGAGGGGGCGTATAGAATCACCAAGAGATAATCCTCCATCAATGGCCAAGATTCCTCATTAATTAAGAGGAAATCTTGGTTGGAAAATCTTTTTGGATTTTGAATCTTTTTGAATTTTGAATTTCCTTACCATAAGTATTGCTGCAAATCTGTAACGTTTATATCCTCTCTTTATGAGAGGAAACTCTTGTGGAGAATATTATATATACAACCTCTACCCAACCTTTTGGGTTAGGAAAACATCACACAAAACATTTCTTTCTCACAAGATCCTCTTTTCTCATATATTGCGGAAGCGTAAAATACCAAGGGAATTTAAAATTTTTAAACCCTTGTTTTCTTTCAATTCGCAATAGCCATCATATTATGTCCATAATTAAAGTTAAGGTTTACATAACCAAATTAATTACATCAAAATGAACATATAACAGCATAATCAAAAGCGACTACGTCCTTCCTCGAACGTCACTTTTAAGTTGTTCTTTCACCGTTCATCTGGAGACATAAAAGGTCAGTGAACTATGAAGCCCAATAAGAATATTCAATAACATTATGCTAGATAATAAAATAGAATAAACATAATATAACATTTAATAATAATTTTTCATCAGAATATGTTATTAACAATTTTTCAGTATTCCCTTCGTCATTTATTTTAAACATATTTTACTTGGATCCAATTTATCTTAATCCTGTCTTCCAAGATAATTGCCGATAGGTACACCTCTTTAGGCTCAATCCCTCATTGAGTTTTTATTGACCCATCCTGAGTTTTTGTTTATCGAACGGCCTTCCTATTCCACACTATTATCTTGAGACCTTTTTAAGATAAACATTATTTTATCTTATCCTACCTCTTTAGATAATCGCCGATAGGTACACCTCTTTAGGCTCAATCTCTCATTGAGTTTTCATTGACCCATCCTGAGTTCTTGTTTGCCGAACAGTCTTCCTATTCTGCACTATTATCTTGAGACCTTTTTCTAAATAAACCTTATTTTATCTTTTCATTATTATCTTATTTCTACCTCTCTAGATAATCGCCGATAGGTACACCTCTTTAGGCTCAATCCCTCAATGAGTTTTCATTGACCCATCCTGAGTTTTTGTTTGCCGAACGGCCTTCCTATTTCACACTATTATCTTGAGGTCTTTTTAAGATAAGTGTATTTATCTTTTCTTAATCTTTTCATTCCTATCTTATTCCACCTCTCTAGATAATCGTCGATAGGTACACCTCTTTAGGCTCAATCCCTCATTGAGTTTTCATTGACCCATCCTGAGTTCTTGTTTGCCGAACGATCTTCCTATTCCACACTATGATCTTGAGGCCTTTAAGATAAGGGTATTTATCTTTTCCCTGCCTTCTCATTAAGATATTTTAAGATAATATTTTCATATACATCATAACATTATGATTGTATAACTTTGATTCTAATTATCTTTATTATAGCTATCTCATGACTATAATTTCATAACTTAAAATCATCATTTTCCATATTTTAATTACATCTATTTCCTAATCATAGCATGTAATATATGTATAAAATGTAACATACTATTATAGTATCATCATTCTATCTCATTAACATGTTACATAATATCTTCTTATTATTTTTCCAGCAATTCCATATAAAATTATTATACTATTTTTCTTAAGAATTTCAATACAATATCATCATATCATTCAACATTTTACCATAGTATTATCATACTAATTTCCAGTACTCCTTATACTATTTTCTAGAAATTTAACATTGTAATACCATGCTATTTTCTAGTATTTCTTATACGAATTTTAGAAATTTAACATAGTAACACCATACTATATTCCAGTATTTCTTGTACACCATACTATTTTCAAGAATTTTATCATAGTAACACCAAACTATTATCCATAAATATAGTAGGATATTCATCATTTTTACTAACCTTCATTCTAAAATATCATCTAGAATAATATCACCGAATATCACTTACTTATTTTATCTTAATTTAACAATATTTTCCTTTACTAACCTTCCTTCTAAAATATTATTCAAAATAATATTATTGAATATAACTTACACTTTCTTTGATGTAGGGTTCCGAATCCGAAGTCGGTTGGACCGGCACGATTTTCTTTCTCTCTCTTTCTTCTTTCTTCCTTTCTCTCTAATATTTCATGGCTTTGCACCAAATGGAATGAGCATTAAAAAGTGGGCGTGGGGTCTTCTAGTCTCTCAAGAAGTGGTCAAGTGAAGTGATCACAAAGTGGGTGTGGGGTCTCCTTTATATAGGCAAGGGTCATGGCCTATCCTAAATGTTGGTTCACTCCCCTAATTAATCTATGGTTCATGTATCCCATAAATTTCATGTATCACTTAAATTTAGGTGCATCCCCTAGATTAGGTTCATCTACAATATATGAATCTCTTAACACATGTATTAACCTAACCATAGTTTCCCTTTTTAACTCATGGTTAATCATTTATCATAAACCTTAATACATATATATTATTACTCTAAATCCTTACATAATTCTATGTATTATATAATATCATTGTTCACTTAACCAAAGTGAGTTACTTAACTCATGGCCAAACATAGGTGGGCGTGTAGCATCTCCCCATTCCAAGAATCTTTCTTGCCTTATACTAACTCTAGTAAGTAGATTCATCCCTTGCATTAATATACATGAATCATCATAAATAAGGTTCATGTTTGTACCTTTAATTAGATTCATTGTTGACTCCTAAGGTTAATTGTCGCGACCCCAAACTCACCCTATGAGTTAGAGTGAACTTTGGACGACTAATCATGACTTGCTTGACAAACCAACCTGCAAAACCCACAGAGCATATACAATAGAGGACAAAACAGTGGAAACATACTCTAACATGGTATAGCGGAAGTCTACCAAACCTCTATGTATATACATAAGCAATCCAAGTTTATACAAAAAGAATCTAAAAGAAAGTGCGGACATGCCCGCCAGAATACATAAATCTGACTCTCATCTCACCCACAGCTAATCCACTCAGAATCTAATCACCACCTACTGATAACCCTCTACGGGAGGTTCCTCCAAAGGCTCCTTGACGTACTCCTCTTCCACCCATGGACCAGGAGCACAAACATCAAATGGAGCAGCAGCTCCCTCAGAACCTGCCGACATAAGAAGTACGGCTGAGCATGGAATACTCAGCGGGTACTAAATACTAACCAACAATTATAGCATAGAAATGGCAATTACATGATCAGGAGCAATTCATATATGTCAAACGGAAAACAATTCATATCATACAAGGAAGTAAAGCAGTTTATAATCATGCTTGTAATTCGTAGAAAGCCGATAAATCCTCTTGCAAACATCGTGCACTTGACTTGACTTGAAATGTCTTTTCGTACTTGAAAGCTTGTCTTGCCTATCTTGCTTGATTCTTGTATGTCGTGTCATGTCATGCATGCTTGCTTGTGATCATGTAACTTGTGAGATGCACTTGTGAGATGCCTTGAGAGGGAAGGGAGACCCTTCTTTATGCAATGCACTTGCGAGGGAAGGGAGACCCTTCTTCATGATATGTATGTACTTGCGAGGGAAGGGAGACCCTTCTTCATGATATGCACTTGTGAGTGAGGGGAGACCCCTCGTGGAATGTTGGTTCTTGTCTTCTTGTGAAAAGCGAGGTAAAACATATCTTAGGATATGTCCCACCTCTAACCATGTTTTTGAAAACCTCGATAAATCATGCCATGCATGCCGTGCTCGTGGGAACCGTGTACATACTTGCATTCCAATTTAAAGATGACCTTTGGGTAATTTCACAACACATATAGTATCAAAGATTGAGCAATTCAATATTCATAGCATTTAGGGAAAGCAGGAAACACACTATCATAGGCCCTAGCAATACTCAGAATTTCTTAGGTATGCATTTCCTAATTCACAGCTCACTTTTTTCACCTTGGCATTTCATCAAACATGGTGTGTTCATTATGGATTTACCCTACATCATGCTTTTCTAGATGGGTTTTACTCAAATCATACATGTATGTTCATTATTGGAACAATGCCCTTCCCCATTTGTTCATCTCACACAACCATTGGCATCCAATCGCCCATTCCATCTCCATTCACCATTCACCATTCACCATTCACCATTCATCCATCTCATAGCACATGTGTAAATGAAAGGAAAATCAAAAGAAAAGAAAGGGAAAGAGGAACTATAACTAGGAGGGTAGTAAGAAGTACCGACCTTGAAGAGATGAGGAAGAAATCCCTCTTCCAAACGACTGTGTAGCTGCTGCCCTAGCTTGGATCGCGAGCTCCACGAAAGCTTGAACCGAAATCTTGAAGAAAACGGGCTTGAGGTTGATCTAGGGTTTCAAACCCTTTGATTTCTCTCCAAATGGAAAACCTAGGTTGGAATCGCCTTCTCCCCTTTCTCCTATTCTCTCAAACTCTCTAAGTGTCGAATGATGCCATAAAGGCTCGGGTTAAACTCTTAAGGTAAGAGTGAACTGACAAAAGACCATAACACCCTTACTAAATTTCTGTAAAAACGAGTGTCGAACTCGTTGTGTTGTGAACAGTGCCAACTCGTGGTGCTATGAACAGTGTCAACTCGTGGTGCTGTGAACAGTGTCAACTCGTGGTGCTGTGAACAGTGTCAACTCGTGGTGCTGTGAACTGTGCCAACTCGTGGTGCTATGAACAGTGTCAACTCGTGGTGCTGTGAACAGTGCCAACTCGTGGTGCTGTGAACAGTGTCAACTCGTGGTGCTATGAATAGTACCAAACACGTCGTCCGTTGTGAATAGTATCAACCACGTTGTCCGTTGTGAATAGTACCAAACACGTTGTCCGTTGTCTTATGTACAGCGTGCCCGTGGTGCTGTACGACGTACCCGTTGTGAGCTGCACGACGTACCCGTTGTCTGTTGCACAACGGATGCACAACGTATACGTTATCAGAGTACGTCCTTAGCGCATAACCGAGCTACGTCCTTAACGCCTAACCGAGCTACGTTTTGCCTACAGGCTCAGACTGTTTTGGCCATATCTTTTGACTCGTTCATCTGATTTTGACGATTCAACTTGCATTGTGTTCGTACTTCGAAAAGGAACATTTCTGATGTGTCGAAATTTCCAATTTCTTCCTTATTTATTAATTATACCTCTAAAAAGGCAAAATGACAACGAAAGTGTCATGTTTTAAGCATGAAAAGGTCTGGGGCTCTACATCCTCCCCCCCTTACAAAAATTTCATCCTCGAAATTCAGACACTACTTGTATTACAAATCAAAAAAGGATATTACAGTCATTTACAAACTCATTCCAAAACTCATTCAATTAATTCTGGGTACTTTGCTTTGACTTCGGCTTCACGCTCCCATGTAGCTTCCTCCCGAGTATGTTGTTGCCATTGCACAAGTGCCAAAGGGATTGTCTTGTTGCGAAGCACCTGATCTCTCCGATCCAAAATCTGAACCGGCTTTTCAATCAAGGTGAGATCCTCTCGAATCTCCAACGGTTCCAAGTCTATGACATGCGAAGGATCCGTAATGTACTTCCGAAGCATAAACACATGGAAGACGTTATGAACTGCAGCCATGTGAGGTGGAAGAGCTATCCTGTATGCAACTTCACCAACCCGGGTGATAATCTCAAAAGGCCCAACATACCGAGGACTGAGCTTGCCTCGCTTATCAAATCTCATGATCCCTTTGCTAGGAGATACTTTCACAAAGACTTGATCCCCTACTTGAAATTCCAAGTCCCTACGGCGTGTGTCCGCATAGCTTTTCTGGCGATCTTGAGCGGCTTTCAATTGATCCCGGATGATCTTAACTGTGTTTGCAGTTTGCTCAATCAACTCCGGACCAAGTACTTTCCTTTCTCCTACCTCATCCCAATAGAGAGGAGACCTATAACTTCGCCCATACAAGGCCTCAAATGGCGCCATTTGAATACTTGCCTGATAGCTGTTATTATAGGCAAATTCAACCAAAGGCAAGTGCTCTTCCCAACTGCCTCTGAAATCCAACATACAAGCTCGAAGCATGTCTTCAATGACTTGGTTCACTCTCTCGGTTTGTCCATCAGTCTGTGGATGAAAAGCGGTGCTGAAATCAAGTCGGGAACCCATAGCCTCTTGGAAGCTTTTCCAAAATCTTGACGTGAATCTTGGATCCCGATCCGACACAATACTAACAGGCACTCCGTGCAATCTAACTACTTCCTTGATGTATAGTGCAGCCAATTGACTTGAGTTGAAAGTAGTTCGGTAGGGTAAGAAATGAGCGGACTTTGTCAAACGATCCACTACTACCCATATCGCATCTGAGCCCCTTGCCGTCTTTGGCAAGCCAACTATGAAATCCATGGATATGTTCTCCCATTTCCACTCGGGAATCGGAAGGGAATGCAATAGACCGGCGGGTCGCATGTGTTCTGCTTTCACCTGTTGGCACACTAAGCACCGTGCTACATATTCCGCAACCTCCCTCTTCATATTCCACCACCAAAAGTGACTCTTGAGGTTCCGGTACATCTTTGTACCCCCTGGATGTACTGTGTACTTCGAACGGTGTGCTTCATCCAAAATCTCTCTTTGAAGATCTGCATTGGCTGGGACGCACAACCTTCCCTTGAATGTGATAGCACCCCGACTAGTGAGAGAGAAGTCCTCACTACCCTTAGCAACTTCCTTGTCCCGATAAGCCAACAATTCAACATCCATGGCTTGATATTCTTGGATCAAATCTATAATGTACGGCCGAACCGTAACATTTGCCAAGGTAGGACCATGGACAGAGTTATTCACACTGATGTCCAGATTTGCCAAATCTTCTAGTAGTTTCCATTCTTGAACTAACATATGTGCTAACAACCCTTGAGGTCTTCTACTCAAAGCATCAGCCATAACATTCGCTTTACCCGGGTGGTATTGAATGGTACAGTCATAGTCCTTCAGAAATTCCATCCAACGCCTTTGCCTTAGATTCAGCTCCTTTTGGGAAAAGAGGTACTTGAGGCTCTTGTGATCGGTAAATACATAGAACTCCACCCCATAAAGGTAATGACACCAAATCTTAAGTGCAAACACGACCGCCGCAAGCTCCAAGTCATGCGTGGGATAATTCTTCTCATGCTCCTTCAACTGCCTTGATGCATAGGCAATGACTTTCTTGTGCTGCATGAGTACACACCCAAGTCCAACGTGTGAGGCATCACTATACACCTCATACCCATAAGGTCCAGATGGCACAGTAAGGACCGGGGCTGTAGTAAGCCTCTTCTTCAGTTCCGTGAAACTGATCTCGCACTTATCACTCCATACAAACTTGGCATTCTTCCTTGTTAGGTAAGTGAGCGGTGCTGCAAGGCTAGAGAAACCCTCTACGAATCTCCTGTAGTAGCCTGCCAATCCAAGAAAACTGCGTATCTCAGTAACACTCTTGGGCCTCGCCCAACTCATAACTGCTTCGATCTTCTTCGGATCTACCGAGATACCTTCTGCAGAAACAACGTGGCCTAGGAATGCCACCTCTTCCAACCAAAACTCACACTTGCTAATTTTGGCGTATAGCTTGTGCTCTCTTAGCATTTCCAAAGCAAGGCATAGGTCGCGTGTGTGATCTTCCCGTGTCTGGGAATAGACCAAAATGTCATCAACAAATACAATCACGCACCTATCAAGATATGGCCGGAACACCCGGTTCATCAAATCCATAAAGGCTGCCGGCGCGTTCGTGAGTCCAAAAGGCATCACCAAGAACTCGTAGTGTCCATACCGAGTCCTGAAAGCAGTTTTGGGAACATCTTCCACCTTAATCTTCAACTGGTGATAACCCGATCGAAGATCTATCTTCGAGAAAAATCTCGCTCCCTTCAACTGATCGAACAAGTCGTCAATCCTAGGCAATGGATACCTATTCTTTATAGTGACTTTGTTCAATTGCTGGTAATCGACACACATCCGCATCGAGCCATCTTTCTTCTTAACAAACAACACTGGGGCACCCCACGGTGAGACACTTGGTCGAATGAAACCAAGACCTTGCAATTCTTCCAACTGGGTCTTTAACTCCTTGAGTTCAATAGGGGCCATTCTATACGGAGCTCTGAAAACAGGAGCTGTGCCTGGTGCAAGCTCGATCACAAACTCAATCTCCCTATCTGGGGGCAATCCTGGCAACTCCTCTGGAAACACATCTAGGAACTCACTCACAACCGGAATAGTCGATGATTCCTTTGCCTTGGGGTTAGCTAAGCTCAACGCCGCAAAACGAGCAATAGATCTGCTTTTCAACCCGCGGAAGTGGAATGGTTTTCCTTCCACTGGCTTGAAGAGTACCATTTTCTCAAAGCAAGCTACATGTCCATGATGTGCTGCTAACCAATCCATTCCCAATATAACATCAAAGTCCTGGAATCCAAGGACGATGAGATCAACCGCCAATTCGTGGCTCCCAACTTGGACCACACTATTTCTGTACACTTTATCTGCCAATACTGTTTTGCCGAGAGGAGTCGAAATGGCTAACTCCGGTTCTAGCTGACTTGGCTCTACGGAAAAGCCTTCTGAAAAACTCGGTGAGACAAACGAATGAGTAGACCCGGTATCAATCAATACTCGAGCCAAATACTCATTGACTAGTAGGGTTCCTGGAATTTTAACTAGCGGAGTTAATCCATGCATCAACAGTGTATACATGTAGGTATATATACATATATAACATTTTAAGTACGTACACAATCAATTTACATTTAGCAGTTTAATTTCCGGATAATTAAATAAGCTACAACTACGTACCTTGCACTACATCGTCAGATGCAAGTGCATCACCCTCTGTTAAGGCAAAAACTCGCCCCTGGTTCGCCTGGCGAGACTGTGGTGTAGACCGGGTAGTCTGAGATGACGCCTGGTATGATCCTGTTGGGCGTGCTGGTGGACTAATCCCCTGAGACTGGCCTGGTAAATGCCGACTGGGGCAATCCCTGATCATATGGCCCTGGCGACCACAATGAAAACATCCACCCGATGCCCTTCGGCAATCCCCTGCCGGGTGCCTTCGGCCGCATGAAGTACAGACCTCGTGTGCATAAGTCGGAGGGGCCGGAGGTGGAGCATACCTCATCGTCTGAGGTGCAACAGGCCGTGGGGCTGGAAGAGCCTGAGGTCTCGGTGCCTGAGGCACATAAGATGGCCTCAACGGTGGCCACGTATACTGATATGGACCAGTCCGGGCCCGCCTCTCTAGAGGTGTTGGACCACTGGATTGGCCTCTCGCCAACTCCCTCTTCTTGGACACTGTCTCTGAATTGGCCTCGACCAATAAGGCCTTGTCTACTACCTCAGGGTAGGTAGCATGCCTAAAAATGGAAACCTTCTCCATAATCATATCCTTGAGCCCTTGCTCAAATCTTCTCGCCTTCATTGCCTCAGTAGCAACCATATGAGGCGCAAATCTCGACAACTCCGAGAACTTGGCCTCGTATTGTGCCACCGACATCAAACCTTGTTCAAGGTTGATGAATTCTCTCTCTTTCTTTTCCCATGCTCCAATCGGAAAATACTTCTTGTAAAAAGTATCCTTGAACTCCTCCCAAGTCCAAGGTAGACCCTGCATGGTCAGATCTCGCATCCTCAATGCGGACAACCACCAATGGTGGGCTTCACCCTCTAGCATGAAAGCTGCCCATGCTACTCTCTCCTCCTCTATAGGCGAGAGGACCGCAAAGATCTTCTCCATCTGGAGGATCCATGCCTCCGCAGCAAGAGGGTCCACACTCCCATGGAATGGTGGAGGCCTCAATCTCCTGAATGCCTCAACTCCAGCGGTACGATGTACTGGGGCTGCGGGCGGTGGAGTAGGTGCCGCCGACGATGGTATAGCTTGCCGAGCCGCCAGTATGGCGAGTGTCTCAGCAATAGAGCCTAAGACCTGAGAGAGGTCCGGCTGCTCATCCTCATCTCTGGAAGAAGATGAAGCTCTGGTGTGTGGTCCACGACCCCGCGTGCCCCGCCTCATGACTAAAGTCCTGAGAACAATAGCATCACATGAGTCTCACTTGAAACCACAGTTTATTTCAATGTCGTTTCACAATAATTCAATTTGTATTAGTTGTATAATACTAATATACATCACATCAAGTCATCAGAGCATTCATCACATTATACTTATACTTTAGTGTTCTAGCGTACCTAGGACTCGTACTTGGTTGAAACAACCATTTTGACTAAGACTAAAGTTTAGTCTTACGCTTGGATCAAGACTCTCTTCCGACTTACTTTCCTCCTAACTTGTTTCCTGACATATGCTCTTGTCAAGCCGTGGTATAAGATTCTAAGTGACCCTAGAGACCTAAAGCCTAAGCTTTGATACCACTTCTGTCGCGACCCCAAACCCACCCTAGGAGTTAGAGTGAACTTTGGACGACTAATCATGACTTGCTTGACAAACCAACCTGCAAAACCCACAGAGCATATACAATAGAGGACAAAACAGCGGAAACATACTCTAACATGGTATAGCGGAAGTCTACCAAACCTCTATGTATATACATAAGCAATCCAAGTTTATACAAAAAGAATCCAAAAGAAAGTGCGGACATGCCCGCCAGAATACATAAATCTGACTCTCATCTCACCCACAGCCAATCCACTCAGAATCTAATCACCACCTACTGATAACCCTCTACGGGAGGTTCCTCCAAAGGCTCCTCGACGTACTCCTCTTCCACCCATGGACCAGGAGCACAAACATCAAATGGAGCAGCAGCTCCCTCAGAACCTACTGACATAAGAAGTACGGCTGAGCATGGAATACTCAGCGGGTACTAAATACTAACCAACAATTATAGCATAGAAATGACAATTACATGATCAGGAGCAATTCATATATGTCAAACGGAAAACAATTCATATCATACAAGGAAGTAAAGCAGTTTATAATCATGCTTGTAATTCGTAGAAAGCCGATAAATCCTCTTGCAAACATCGTGCACTTGACTTGACTTGAAATGTCTTTTCGTACTTGAAAGCTTGTCTTGCCTATCTTGCTTGATTCTTGTATGTCGTGTCATGTCATGCATGCTTGCTTGTGATCATGTAACTTGTGAGATGCACTTGTGAGATGCCTTGAGAGGGAAGGGAGACCCTTCTTTATGCAATGCACTTGCGAGGGAAGGGAGACCCTTCTTCATGATATGTATGTACTTGCGAGGGAAGGGAGACCCTTCTTCATGATATGCACTTGTGAGTGAGGGGAGACCCCTCGTGGAATGTTGGTTCTTGTCTTCTTGTGAAAAGCGAGGTAAAACATATCTTAGGATATGTCCCACCTCTAACCATGTTCTTGAAAACCTCGATAAATCATGCCATGCATGCCGTGCTCGTGGGAACCGTGTACATACTTGCATTCCAATTTAAAGATGACCTTTGGGTAATTTCACAACACATATAGTATCAAAGATTGAGCAATTCAATATTCATAGCATTTAGGGAAAGCAGGAAACACACTATCATAGGCCCTAGCAATACTCAGAATTTCTTAGGTATGCATTTCCTAATTCACAGCTCACTTTATTCACCTTGGCATTTCATCAAACATGGTGTGTTCATTATGGATTTACCCTACATCATGCTTTCCTAGATGAGTTTTACTCAAATCATACATGTATGTTCATTATTGGAACAATGCCCTTCCCCATTTGTTCATCTCACACAACCATTGGCATCCAATCGCCCATTCCATCTCCATTCACCATTCACCATTCACCATTCATCCATCTCATAGCACATGTGTAAATGAAAGGAAAATCAAAAGAAAAGAAAGGGAAAGAGGAACTATAACTAGGAGGGTAGTAAGAAGTACCGACCTTGACGAGATGAGGAAGAAATCCCTTCCAAACGACTGTGTAGCTGCTGCCCTAGCTTGGATCGCGAGCTTCACGAAAGCTTGAACCGAAATCTTGAAGAAAACGGGCTTGAGGTTGATCTAGGGTTTCAAACCCTTTGATTTCTCTCCAAATGGAAAACCTAGGTTGGAATCACCTTCTCCCCTTTCTCCTATTCTCTCAAACTCTCTAAGTGTCGAATGATGCCATAAAGGCTCGGGTTAAACTCTTAAGGTAAGAGTGAACTGACAAAAAACCATAACACCCTTACTAAATTTCTGTAAAAACGAGTGTCGAACTCGTTGTGTTGTGAACAGTGCCAACTCGTGGTGCTGTGAACAGTGTCAACTCGTGGTGCTGTGAACAGTGCCAACTCGTGGTGCTGTGAACAGTGTCAACTCGTGGTGCTGTGAATAGTACCAAACACGTCGTCCGTTGTGAATAGTATCAACCACGTTGTCCATTGTGAATAGTACCAAACACGTTGTCCGTTGTCTTATGTACAGCGTGCCCGTGGTGCTGTACGACGTACCCGTTGTGAGCTGCACGACGTACCCGTTGTGAGCTGCACGACGTACCCGTTGTCTGTTGCACAACGGATGCACAACGTATACGTTATCAGAGTACGTCCTTAGCGCATAACCGAGCTACGTCCTTAGCGCCTAACCGAGCTACGTTTTGCCTACAGGCTCAGACTGTTTTGGCCATATCTTTTGACTCGTTCATCCGATTTTGACGATTCAACTTGCGTTGTGTTCGTACTTCGAAAAGGAACATTTCTGACATTTCGAAATTTCCAATTTCTTCCTTATTTATTAATTATACCTCTAAGAAGGCAAAATGACAACGAAAGTGTCATGTTTTAAGCATGAAAAGGTCTGGGGCTCTACATTAATCCTCCAACCATGGTTAAATGAATCAAGATTCATGCTCTTTAAGGACTAAACTTATGGTTCATCCCCCTAAGATTATCCTCCCTTAGCTTGAGTTCACACTCCTAGGGTTAATAAAATGGGCATGTAGTATTGTTTATGGTAGAGATTTGATGTTTTCCTAGTTCATCTCATGCATCTCCCTTTAGTACTTTGGTTCATGAACATAATAAATGAATATACCATGTGGCATTTGATTCTCATGATTGAATCGTGTACGTCCATCACATGCCATCATTTTCTTTTCAATCCATTGATTAACTACTCTTAATTAGATCACCTAACCTTGGTTAATCTTGGACGCCCCTACTAGGGAATTGACAAGTGTCACTCTGCCATGTGTCATCATCCTATTTATTTTGGTGTTAAATACTTATTTTAATAATTAGATTCAAGTATTAAGATTAATATATAATACCTTATTATACAATTAAGCAATATAATGCCATTTATTTATTTAATCGTCCCCCTTAGGTTGTTGCCATGTGGCACTTGCCACATGTCATAATCTTAGCTAATGACTCATTTTTAATATATACATGCATTAATATAAGTTTTAATACATAGTATATATCTATATACTTTAAGCAATTATTAAATAATATGCTTAATTAATAATATGAATATCTCAATATTAAATCAAATATTTAATATTTAATATTTTTATTTCTAAAAATATTCGGGTCGTCACAATGTATTAGTCTTAACTTTTCTTCGGTTTTTCCTACCTTTTAAGGGTAAGGCTTCTTGGTCATCTTTCCTTCGAGATAAGACTCGCAAGGAGGGAGTGGTTCTACCTTGAGGAAATCAAGGGGACCATCTTTTACTAACCTCTTGATCCTATCAAGATTAATATGATCAAATCTCTTATGCCAAAGATAAGTAGACTCAGTGCAATGTCTCTTCATTCTAGACATTCTAGATGATGAGACATTGTCACTTTGTAGACATTCATTATTTACCAAAGGGAATATTAAATAAAAACCATTAATGAGATTACCAGTAATCAAGACCGTTCTATCTTTATTAATTTCAACAATTGAATTAAAATTGATAGAGAATCCATAAAATAAGAGTCTAGATATTGAAATCAAATTACGATGTGCTGAAGGCACATAAAAGTAGTCTTCTAAAATTAATGTCTTTCCATTAGGTAAATAAAGAGTAAAAAGCCGATTGACTTCACTGCAACATTTGCACCGGAGCCAACTTTAAGCTTCTGCTCCTGTTTGGTCGGCTTTCTGGTGTCCTTGAACCCCTGCAAACAAATGCAAACGTGTATAGTGGGTCCAGAATCCATGCACCACGAGTTAGGAGGTCCGTCCAGAAAGTTAGACTCAATAGTAATAAGCAGTTCAAAGCATCTCATACCTTGAGTACTTCTGCCACCATTCTTAAGAGTTGTGAGGTAAGTCCTACAATTCTTCTTCCAGTGGCCTATTTTACCACAGTGGAAACACTTTCCATTGCCCTTCTTATCCTTGCCAGCATCACTTTATGAACCTTTGACAACTTTTGCCTTACCCTTATTGTCTTTAAACTTACCTTTACCCATATTCTTCTTTCTAAAATTTTTAGATCGATTGGAGGTATCAGGTTTATCGACAGTTAAAATTTCACCCTTAGTTGACTTTTTGATCAAATCTTCTGCAGAAACAAGTGAGTTCATAAGCTCACTTAGTGACATTTCACTCTTGTTCATGTTATAATTTAACACGAATGAATTGAAGGACGAAGGGAGTGACTGTAGAACAGTGTCAACCAGAGTGATGACATCCATCTCTCCACCAAGAATTTCTAGTTCATTAATAAGCCCATCATCTTAATGATGTGCTCCCTGACTGGAGTTCCCTCAGCCATCTTGGTGTTAACAAGGGATTTCAATTTTACTTATCAAGTTGATCTACTTTGCTCACCAAACATCTCATGAAGGTTTTGCAAAATGTCAGAAGCCTTATCCATATGTTCATGCTGGCTTTGCAAGATGTTAGACATCGAAGCCAGAATGTAACACTTGGTCATCTGATTGGACCTCTCCCATTGCTCTAGCTTAGCCTTTTGGACCGGTGAAGCATCTGGAGGAATTTCGGGTTTAGGTATCTTAAGACATAGGTCAAGATTATCTGCAGTAAATACTATTCTAATTTTTCTTTTCCAGTTTACATAGTTAGTTCCTACTAATTATTCACGACGAAGCATTTCAGTCAATGGGTGTAGGTCTGTCATGATATAATCAAATGACAAAAATTGATAGTATTAGGAATCTATTTTATTCATTAATACCTATTAGATTACGGGTCTGTTTCTAATGGTATTGCCAATTTGGGAGGAATCAATTGGCATCAAAAACCTAGACACTGGCTTATTGTGATCCGGCCTTTGGGCACATCATCACATCGCCTTGAATAGGCAGATAGAAACTATCTTCTCCAATTTCACAGATCATATCTAGTGAATTTTGGAGCATTCGTTCTACTGTCTGATCTATAAGGGATGTTATACTCACGCTTTGGTGTTATTGTATAATATCTCTTATTCATGTGCCCACCTACCATGAACCTAATAAACACCTGGTGAAAGCTCACACTTTGGCGTTGTTGCTTCCACTATTTGCTTATACAGTTTTCACCATGTTCACACATAGGTGAGAGGGATTGGGCCCGGCTTTGGCCTGTTAGCTTACTCACACTCCCCACTATAGGATCACATAGTGTATGGTAGAAGATCATAATACTTAGGGACTTGTCCCCAGTCTTATATACACATGATATATCAAGGGCAATTATTTCAACAGAATAATTAATCAAAAAATATCATTTCATGATAAATAAACAACTATCATCTCATGATAATAAAAACAATAATATACAAGATTAATCGTTATGGCTGTAGGACCCCGAACTTTTCTATATTTAATGAATGGTACTTTTGTAGCTAATTGGCCTTTCTCGTAGTCTAATTAATAAGTAAGGGAGAAATTGGAAATTCTGAAACATCAAAAATGTACCTTTTCGAAAGACGAACCCAACGCAAGTTAAATCGTCGAAATCCGATGAGCGAGTCAAAAGATATGGCCAAAACAGTCGGGACCTGCAGAGCATCGATCGCTCGGTCATTAGTAGCGATTGATCGGTCCAAAACTGATCGATTGGAGGCTATCGACTGGTTAACTTTTTTGTATGGCGAAATTTTCCAGAGAGCGTATTTTTGACCGGTCACTCGGTCGAGAACACCGATCGCTTGGTAGGTAACCGATCGATCGGTCATAACCACCGATCGCTCGGTCATTGCGTTTTTGCAGAAATTTCATTAAGGGTCTTTTTGTCATTTGAGCCGTTCTCTCTTGCCTTAAAGGGCTTGCCCGAACCCTGAGGACCCCATTCACTACACTTAGAGTATCTGGGAGATAGAGAGAGAGGAGAAGGAGATTTCCTAACCTAGGGTTTGTTTTTGAGAAGAAATCAAAGGGTTGAAGACCCTAGATCATCTCAAGTTTGTTTTCTTCAAGGTCAAGGCTCAAGCACTCATGGAGCTCATTTCTCCAAGCTAGGGCAGCACTTTCCAAGGTATTCTTAAGGGGGTTTCCTTCCCACTCAAGCCTTCTTTAATCAAGAGTCCTTCTTCTTGCAAGTTGGAGCTCCAATCAAGGTTTACAACCAAGATCAAGCCTTGATTCAAGGTTAGTACACCCTACTAACTTCTCCTAGCAATAATCTAGTTATCTTCAATGTGAAATGTGATTCTTGCTATTATGTTTTCCTTCCCTATGAAATGTAACATCTCCAATAAATATAAATAAGATAAGAAAAAGGGTATGGATGTGTATGAGGTGTTGATTGAGGCGATGGGATGCCTAATGTATGATGTATGATATGTGTGGTGTGTTGAATGGAATATGGAGGATGGGCATTCTATCAATAATGAACTCACCTTGATGGTTGGATGGAAAATATGCATTAAAAAGAAGAAGATGAACTACTAAGGAACGTTGCATGTTACGTGTTTGACAAATGCTTAAACTATGAGTAAATGCCTTAAATGAAGAAAATGGAAGTAGGCCTTATGCATGTGTTCTTATGAATGATGAATTGATCAAGTGCCATGCAGATTACCCAATTTTTTATATGCTTATACTATGAATTTAATTGTGATGCAATGTCTCTCTTGCTATCCGCATGCCTATGATTGTCACTATTGGCACGTACACGAGAACGCATGTATGCATAAACCGAGGTTTCAAGAGCATATGCATATAATAATCAACAAGAAAACACTGCATGTCAAGGAGGTTGGTAGCCCAAGGAGATTCGGGTACTAGCCTGTGGCTCACAAGAAAACTTAAAACACTACCTGTCAAGGAGGTTGGTAGCCCAGGGGTATTCGGGTACTAGCCTCTGGCTCACAAGAGAACTAAACAAGTAATTAAAATTCACATATTGTCAAGGAGATTGGTAGCCCAGGGACATTCGGGTAATAGCCTCTGGCTCACAAGAAAACCATATATCAAGGAGGTTGGCAGCCCACGGAGATTCGGGTACTAGCCTCTGGCTCACAAGTTACAAGATGCAAGTTTACAAGATGATGACAAGGCATTCATGTATGCACCCATACATGATTTCCTTAAGCCATAACGAGATATGAAACGGATTTCCAAGCATGAGTTTTATCAGAGTTTTCGCATTCATGCACGCACGTCAAGAGGATTGTATTGTACCATGTTTAACATTGTTCTTTGTGATGTTCCTCTTACTGTTCTGTATTATATTACTGTTGTTGTGTTATTATTGTCATGGTTAGCTAGTAGCTTGTACTCGCTGAGTATTCCACGCTCAGTTGTACTTTCATGTCGGCAGGTACTGAGGGAGCCCTCGACCCGAAGCCTTGGGTTGAGGAAGAGTACATAGAGGACAGAGAGCCGTCTATTCCACTACAGTCTCAGGTGGATTGAGACCTCGACGTGTGGCCGTACCTCGACTACTGTTGAGGGGAGAGTACGAGAGGGTTTGTGTATTTTGATATTTTGATGGGTGGGCCTGTCCACCTTAGGCTTGGATATGTTTTATGTATATTTTCACTTGGGATACAAACTTATAAAGAAAAGAAAAATTAGTTTACCCTTCCGCAACCTATGTTTAGCTTCCGCGCTTTGATTATTATTGTGTTAGTATTATATTCACCTTATTCATTACAGGATGGTTTGATAGGTACGTATTGTCACACCTAAAGTATCCCATAACTCCTAGGGGGTATTTTGGAGCGCGACAATGGCTCACTAAATTAAAATGCATGGATGCAAGAGAATGAGATAAGAATAAAGGTAGCTCGCAAACTCCTTCGCGATTCCTTCCTTTATCATCTTATCGAGATCATTATCGCAGCATCCTTCTTCGCAGCATCACCATCATTGCATTAAAACGAATTTAAATGGCATTAGGGACACCAATATTCCATTCGTCCTTTTCCGGAAAACCGAATGAATCTGCCCTTTACAGATTGCCAAAACCTACTACATATTATCCTCTAATATGAATGCATGAATGATAAACAATTTATCATAAAATATGACCCCTAACTATAATCTCATATAAAATAGATGCTTCATGGTGATGAGTACTTTTCTTTATTTTAAAAGGATTTAAAATTTGATAACAATTATCAATTCGCTCGATAAAATCTATATCTTATATAGATCAAACCCCCAAAAAAATAAAACAATTATATTTTCCATCAAACAATTTTCATAAAATTATTTTTAAAATATAAGATGGAATTTTCTTAAAATCTCTACAATATTTTATTTCTTTCTCGAATGCAAGATCCTTTCTCAAATGCAAGTTCATTTCATATAGGCTAGTTCTACTATTATCTAAGATTGGTTCTACTATTATCTAAGATTAAAATAAAAATTAAGAGAATCGAAAATCCTAAATATGATCACATCATAAATTAAGGTTTTATAATTTTTCGAATAAAATATATTTATGGGAAAAAACATTTATTAAGAATTAATAAATATAAATTAAACGATCAAATCACTTAAAAAGGAATTTCAAAATAAACTCTTTATTTCGAATAATATAATTATTAAATCTTTTAAATTATCCATTATTAAATCTCATTCAATAATATAATAAAATAAATATTTATTTATTCATCTCATGAAAAAATAAAATAATAAAAACTACGAGCAATATTAAATAGTTCTAAATTAAATTCATCTCATGAATTAAATTATCCATTTAACTACCTTATTAAAATAAACAAAAAATACTCCCTAGCCATGCTCTGATACCACTTGAAAGGGGATCCGGATAAAAATTTATTCAGAATGGATCCCCTAGATCTTAATACCATAGTAAACATCAAAATTATCTAAGAGTTTAGTCATATCACCTCGGTGAATGATGTTCACTGGTGAAGCATAATCCACTCGAACCGTTAGAACTCTTTGTAGAGATTTCTCGAAGAAATACTCGAAGCTCGATCCTTGTTCTTTGCTATCCCCACGAAGCTTTAGAATTTTCTTTGGAATTGTTGATGCAAGAGGAAGAAGATGGATGAATGGTGTAGACCTTCTATCACCAAAAACACTAAGGTTCAAAACCCTAGAAAAGCAAAACCCAACTTGCACCACCCTTGTAGCTCATGAAAATCCCTATGGATATTCCCTAGGGGCTCACGGTTTGGAGAGAGAGGAGAGGGAGAGAAAAAATTCTGGAGAATTGTACTTAATGGTCTAGGTGTTGGAGTTTTTATAAACTAGGATCCAATCCTAATCCTACTCCAATTACACTTTATCCTTTAAGGAATTATTTAACAATAATAACTCTTATTATTTAATAAATAAAATCCTAGTTTATCTATAACTACTTTAGTTATAGAAGACCTACTAATTAAGGAGTACTTCTAATAAGAGGGTTCCTTAATTAAAGGGATAAGTCAACAACCAACACTTGGAGGAATCCTAGTCAAACTAGGATACCTCAAACCACAAGGGGGGGGGGGGGGGGGGGGGGGGGCGTGAGCATCAAGAGGGTGTGTGGTTTGGAGAGTTTAACACTCTTAGTTGCATTCCAACTCCATGTAATCTTAATCCTAATTGCAATCCAACAATTGAATTTTAATTTCTTAATTAATAGAGTTATTACTCAATAATTATTCAAGTAACCAATTCACAATCCAATTAGGATTTCTAAAGTGGGCGCCCCACCCTAGGGTTTAAACCCATGGGCTTGGGCAAATATTAAAGGTCCATATTAATGGGTTTATGGATATGGGTCAAACCCATTTCCCCTTTAATTAGGTTAATTAAATAATTGTTAGATTAATCCCTAGATTTAAATTAACAATTAATTTAAACCATAGATTAAATTTTAATCTATTTAATTAATGATTAACTTTTAATCACTTATGTAATTGATTAACATTTAATCAATTATTGAGCTTGTATTTCTTATGTGAGCATCTCCACAGATTGCTCTGGGACATTCTTACCCTGGCTTACCCAATGTTATCCCATTAACCCTAAACAGGAATTACATCGGAATTGCAAGTGACGTGAGATATCCATGTTGCAGTTGTAGAACCCCGGAATCCAAGTTCACTGTGCTATGAACAGTGTTAGTGAATAGTGTCATTGTATGGTATGTGTAAAGGCCTAAAGCCTTCCATCATGTTCTTGGTAGTATAGTGAGTCAAGTGAGGGTTTTAGATGCATGTGTTGAGTCTCAAAAGGAGAGAATAAATATACTCAAAGTGGGTAAAAGCAAGGGTATATAAAATACCCTGAGTGCTTAAAGGGTTGTAAGTGAATAGTGTGTGAATAGTGTTGTAAATAGTGCAGTAAACAGTGTTTGTGAGGTCCAAGGTTCCCTAGGTTCTTATGAATGATATGAGGAGTTTATCATAGGTTTTATGGTGTGTGAGGGTACTAAATAACTATCCTTGATGTTTATGAGTGTTAAAATAAAAAAGGGAAAGGTTCTTAGTGTTAAAAGAAGAGGGATGCCTAAACATACCCTCAACTTTAGAGAGCTCTAGAATTCTCACCACTGATCAGAATCGAGTGATTCTTGAATTTTTGGAAAGGTATTGAAACCTTTTTTGAGATTCATGTTTATCAAGTTTTCAGATTAGGAGTAGAAGTTAAGCCAAATGTCAGATTTTCGCAAACTAGTCTGCTACAAATTTTGGTTTGCTGACAGTCATCCCAGGACCAGTCCATTTGTGGGCCTAATTAGACCATTAAAACCTCAGAATTAGAAGTTTTGTAAAACATAAAAGTTGTTCCCCTTTGAATGATGAATCCAACGCAGGTTGAATCGTCAAAATCAGATAACCAAATCAAAAGTTATGGTCAAAATATCAAAGCGGGAAAAACTGCTCAGGCAGAGTTCAATTTCGGCGACGAAGTGTGCTGGGGGGTTGATTTCGTCGACGAATTCAGCCCAGAAATGGCCAAAAACGTCCTGAAACTTGCCCAGACCTTCAACCGACCTTGGGAGATATTTTTGAGATATTTTTCAAAGGATATTATGGGTTTTTGACAACCTTTAGACTATAAATAGAAGGGATTTCATGGGTATGGATTTACCCAAACCTAAAGCATATATTTTGGGGATTTTTGGAAGAGAAGAAGAAGAAGAAAGCTGAGATTTTCTTGGGTGTTCTTGGATTTGTGTTTGACATCAAAGGAAGAGTTCTTCTTGCCTTCTTGGTGTTCGAACACTTAGGTTTCGATTTCCAAAGTGACTCATCAAGTTGGATTTCTCTGAGGTTAGTTCTTGGTTGTGGTCAAAGAGCAAAAGTGAAGCTTTGTTCTTATTTTCCAGATTTCCATAAGCTTCTCAAAGCTTGGATCTTGATTCCATAAGCTTTTTAAAAGCTTTCTCTTGCTTCTACGGAGTATTCTAAAGCGAGTAAACCGTAGGGAATCGGTTTGGCAAGATAGAACAATCTACTAACTAGCTATGTTATGATTCATTCATGCTTAGTATTAGTAAACCATGATTTTGGATGCAAAATTGTACAAAGCTAAGCTTTAACTTTGTATGTATATACTTTTAGCATGATTGAAATGACATAGTGGGTATTGATGTATGTTTTTTTAAAAAAGACTAAGGCATATAGTCTTATATGTGTATGCTATCGAAGAAATGAAATGGAATTGGGAGTTTTACTATACTTAATGAGTCAACCTTGCTTACCCTATTGATCACAAATGATGTATATTATTACCATATTTTTATGATGAGTTTTGAATGAAGCATAAATATTAAAAGAATGGTTTTACCATAAAGTAAGCTTAGAATTATGATTTTTACAAAATAGGCTAAGTAGCCCATGTATATGCCATAATCACTCCATGAATGAAATCCCATGATCTATTTCAATGTTTTCAATAGTCACTACGAAGAATGATGCTCATAAGGTGATTCAATGTTTACAAGCTTCCATGAATATTATGATGCTCACACTTACTCCCATGAATGTGATTCTATATTTAAACTCTTTCTAAGGATACCATGATGCTATTAAGGTTTATATAAACATGTGTTGATATTTACAAGCTTTCTAAGGTTATAATGATGCTCACAAGTACTCTATGCACTCTATGATTTTAAGTACTCTAAGGCTTACATGTCTCGCATAACTCTATGGTTTCTCATACGCACGGTTTATCGAAGTATTCATAAGAATTTCTAAGAACTCATAAGCTACCAAGCTCATAAGCAATGATAAAGCCAAACATCGGGTTGGTCAAGGGTAGCGTATATCCAAGGATATATCATACCTGGCTCTAAGAAATATCATAAGAAATCAAGGATCTTGGTAGCCCACTTTTATGTATTCGATGAAGGGTATTTACATGTCCGACTCTAAGTCTTTTCACGGGTGCTAAGGTCTGGCTCTAAGTTAATGCTCATAAGAAATCCCACAAGAAATCAAGGAGGTTGGTAGCCCAGGGTTGTGCGGGTACTAACCTCTGGCTTACAAGAAAATCTCATAAGTCTCATAAGAAATCAAGGAGGTTGGTTGCCCAGGGTTGTGCGGGTACTAACCTCTGGCTCATAAGGAACTCATAAGAACCTCACAAGCTCATAAGATCTCATAGGTGAATGCTCACAAGCTCATAAGTGCTCTAAGACTTCATGGCTCACAAGAATTCATAAGAACTCTAAGGAACTCAAAGAACTCACAAGACTTGATTCTCATACGCTCATAAGACTCATATGATTTTGAATCTCATAAGTTAAAGGCTCATAAGAGACTCGTAAGACTCATAAGATATTGAAATATAGTTTGTGAAAGTACGAACTCAAAGTATGATTTACAGTATGCTTTTCGCGAATATGAAATTGTTATATTGTTTTAAACTTCCGCACTCTGATTATGTAACGACCCTAAAATCCTACAAGGCTAAAATAGGACTTGGGAATCGCCACATTACTTAAGCCTACTTAAAAACCATGCATACAAGGCATACTACACAAGTCTTCCAAAAGTGAGGATAATAAAATTCCGATCATAAAAAGTCAAACCATCCTGTACAATGATAGTCCACATACTATGACTCCTCATAAACGAAATAGTCTAAAACATCCACACGGTAAATAACTAAGGCAACATCAACTAGAAGTCAAAAGTCTAATTCAAACATCTCTTCCAAAAAGAAATGCTAAAACTACTCAATAGGGATAACTGTCAAGATCCCTGGCCTCTTCCTCAGGAAACTCACCTTCCTCCCCCTCTTCAACGTAAACCTCATCGGTCCACGGTTCTCCTCCTAAACCTGAAGACAATATTAGGTCGACTGAGCATGGAATACTCAGTGGATAAACAAACTAACAACAACATAAGATAGCATGAGCAATAACAATATTATAACTCAGTTTATCTAAGCTTAATCATAATAATTTCACGTAGAATAGACATAATCAGAGTGCGAAGCATATAACATATCATAACATCATCTTGACTCATGTACTTGTGCAATTCTTATCCATGAACTTGCCTTAACATATGCATAGACTCATACATGATTCATAGTGTGTTTGTCCCGTCAACGCATAATTCATAGTGTTCGACAACGCGTAGAGTGGATGTTCATAATGGGGGATCATTCTTTCAAAGTATAACATGAGAGTGACAACGCGTAGAGTGGATGTTCGTAGTGGGGGATCATTCTTTCATGGCATAATTCGTGACATATTCGTATCCAATGCATGCATGCTTGTGAGACAAGTAAAATCATGAGACTTGAATACTTACCATGCAAGTGCACGTGTGCTTGAGTGTCGTGATTGGAATTCAAATGAGTCATCCCTTAGATTTCAATCTTCCGTTAGGAAACTCCGCTAGGTTACAACTCCCTAGTTAGAGAATTCCCAACGTGGAGGATTTTCCTCTAAGGTTTAGCCTACCCGAATACCGATCACCATACAAGTAAATAGAGCATAATTTATCATAACAACACAATATTCATTTAACTTAATTTCTTGATAATCAAAAGCACCATACTAATATTTATCATTCTTAGACATTTCAACAAACATCTAGAGTGCGTTAATTATGAATACTTTTCCCTTTCCCATTCTTAACATTCCATCACACCATCATCCATCCACACAACCCAAACATACTCTATATCCATACATTCATCCCAATCCTCTATAGTATTTCCCTTCCTCCGTTCAATCCATTCATAGTATAAATCCATTTTCATCTCTAGTAAGCTTAATCCATACATAATTAGGGAAAACAAATCAAATTATCATTTCTATCATTCATATTAAACTAATATTCATCAAACTTCATTAATAGAGTTGAGTTAGGGAGTTTATTGACCTTAAGAATCCTTCCATTGGATTCAAAACGCTCCTGAGGTGATTTTGGGAAGCTTTGAGGACGATCTCCAAGCTTTGCTCTCAATCTTTTAGCAATCTCCTTCTTCTCCAAGCAACTCCTCTCTCAAAACCCTAGGTTTTCTCCTCTTTTTTGCCAAATTAGGTTAGAAATAGGTAGAGTATTTTAATATCTCGAGTAGGACCCCCTATTTATAGCTCCAAGGGTTGGGAACGAAAAGACTTAAAAGTCCTTACTAAAATTATGTCAAAAACACGAAAGACCGATCGATCGGTGGTTATGACCGAGTGATCGGTCGCCTATCGATCGATCGGTGTTTATAACTGAGCGATCGGTCAAAAACACACTCTCTGGAAAATTTTCCCATACAAAATTTTGGACCAGTCTATAGCTACTGATTGATCGGTCTTGGACCGATCGATCGCTACTTCTGACCGAGCGATTGGTTGCCTACTGATCGATCGGTGTTATGACCGAGCGATCGGTTCTCTGTAGATTTTTGACCTACTCTACTATTTTGGCCATAACTTTTGACTCGTTCGTCGGATTTCGACGATTCAACTTACGTTGGATTCGTCTTTCGAAAGCAAACATTTCTGGCATTTTAGAATTTTCAAATTCTACTTTATTTATAGACCAAAAACTTCCAAAAGTTGACTGATCTGCAATTCCATCAGACAAAACCTCGGAAGACCCATTTTTGACTTAACTTAGACTAAAAATAAGGAAAAAATTAAACATGAACCTTGAAGAGGGTTCCAATACCTTTCTAATGGTTCAAGAATCACTCAATTCCAATAAACAGTGTCAAAACTAGAGCTTCCTAAAGTTTAGAGAGTGATATGACATTCCTGAACTAGAAGTTTGATTAAACCTTAATCACACTACATCCATTAGATATATAATACAATAAACATTAAAACATCACAAGGACTATAATACCCCTAATGCAATGCAATAAAAACATGAAAAAGATTCAGGTTTCTACAGATTATGCATATGTTTTGATCAACTGTACTCTGTATAACATGTTAATGTTTTATAACATTGTTAGTTAGTAGTTTGTAGACGCTGAGTATTCCATGCTTAGCCGTACGTTTATGTCGGTAGGTTTATTTAGCTTTTGCAACCCAGAGCTCCGGGTTGAAAAAGGGTAAGTGGAAGAGGATCCTGCTTGGGGTCATCATATGAAGATAAGGGTCTTGACAGACAACCCTATTATTACTATTTTGAGTGATGAGAGAGAGAGACATGTATATTTAACTAAGTGGGTGTGTCCGCTTTGATTTGTCGCACTTGTATGCACTTGGAATATAGTTAAGTTATTAAGAAATTTTTGGGTTTGTCTTTTAGTATGCCTTGTATGTTCTTCCAAGACGATATGTACGCCTTATGTGTCATGACAGGATGGTATGACACGGCGGTCACGTGCCAAAAGTCTCCCAACTCCTAGGGGGGATTTTGGGTCGTGACAGCAATTGAATCCCAGTGTATAAACATTTAACCAATACGGATCCTGCCGCATGAACTTTTTAATTCGATTTATCCTTCCAAATACATTATTCCTAATGGGCCTTCGAGATTGACATACTATCTAACCCATAGCCCATTGCACATCATCCAGGTTTCCAAGACTTATGATTAAGCCATGAGAAACAATTTCTCATGAAAAACATTTTGAGAAAATCCTTTAATAAGTATAATATCTTTTAATAAAAGTATATTTCAAAACTTATTTTGATTTGAAAGTCACCTGCGCAGGATTTGAACTTAATCAACTATCTTACCCGGAACTTGGATAATCTCTTAAATTAATGAGTATGGATTTCTTGTTTGAAATTCATCATAACTTGAACAATTTTCTGACTATCCAACTATCACTGTATTATATTTTCTAAGTTAGAAAATATGTTGGTGGAATCAAAACAGTCAGATCACTGCTCCGTCATAGATGAACAGATTAGATCTAAGAATCATCGAAACTGTTCAATGTGAATGAGAGACCAACTATCTAATAGTATGTTTATCTAAGAGGTCTCTTATTACATGCAATCAGTCAGTGTACATTTAAGCACCCATATGTTGTTGTGTACCACTACAATTGTTCGAGAGAGAACTACATCTCAGCTATTGAGAACATTTTAGCATTCTGGCAGCCATATAAGTGAAGTGCCCAACTTCACCCACAGCTGTGACTATATAAGGTATAAGGAACCAGAAAGTTATATCTGCATGTGATAATTCAATCACATAACTTTCCTACAATATATCCTATAGACCTTTATTGATATCTCATATCGTATAGATCATCTCTTGATCATGGTCAATTATCCATAATGAATACACAATAGATTAAGAAGAAGTCTTTATTAATCAAATTAAGAAGAATCTAATAATCTAAATGACTTTTCTGGGCATCATGTCTAACAATTGTATCTCATAGAAATTGTATTTTTTAGTTTATATTGCATTTTGACACCATGGATATCATGTATAATCCCAGTTTTTGCATCTTTAGTCCATCTCTTCATAATATAACATATTGGTAGCTCTAAGACATGTTCTAACTTAACTACACTGAAAATATGTTGACAAATAATTCATTCAAACTCTAACTTACAGCAAGTGCACTTCGCTAATTGTTCACCTTCCATGTATGAGACCATATACGCCTTCCTCACATTGGTCGACGCCCCAGTTTTAAATACTTACCAATTGTGGTTAAGATTCACTCACCCCGATAACTCCTAAGATTAAGCAATCCAACCTCAGTTTTTTTACTAAAAAAAACAAAATCTTAACTTCAATTTAATTGAGCTTAACTAGAGTTAAAGGGGTGTTAAAAGGGAAACTTTTTTTTTCTCTTTGGTAATAAGCTTTATCATTTATCTATGGATAAAGCTTTTGAGACCCTCTTAGGGCCGAGACCACTGAGACCGTACTCTAAGAGCTTGGGATTTCAAGTGGAGCCCACCATGTGAAATGGGCCCCACCTGTCACAACCCAAAATCCCACCTTGCAGTTTTGAGACTTTGGCACCGTGACCTATACTTCAAACCATCCTGTAAGAGAGCATAAAGGCATTCTAAATCGTGAACCTGAAAATTTCTTTAATAATTTAACTGTATTCCAAGTGCAAATGTTTACAGTAACTGAAATATAAACTAAGACATGTACTTAAGATCCCTAACTTGAGTTACCCATTCAACCAATACAAAAATCCCAAAAAGAAAACCCTAAATACATATCTCTCCCTCTCATCAACCCATCAATAGGGCCACTTGTCAAGGACCCTATCATCTGCAGGATGATCCCAAGCAAGCTCCTGCCCTTCATAGTTCTCCTCGACCCATGATTCCAGAGCACGATCATTCAACCTGTAATCTACCGAAATAACAATTCAGCTGAGTATTGAATACTCAGCGAATACAAACTAGTAGCTAACCACGATATGAACATCAACAATACATGCTCGTAAATAAATAGAATAAGGTAGTTCAACTAGGACTAAGCAGTATGAAAAAAACTGAAAATCAGAGTACGGAAGCTATAATTCTTTGTAAAACCTATCATGTGCCTACCTTTTGAAATAATATTTATACCAGTACCTTGTAATTCCTATTTCAATTTCATATACACTTACTTTTTGAAATCACATGCTTTTATAACTTTGCTTTAACTCTACTTTCCTCATTTTCATCATGCTTTTCTTTTTACGCATAACACATATTTCACATGCATCATTTCTTGACTAATATTACATTTCACATATGCATTTTCTCTTTACAGTAGCCACATTCATCACATACATTTCTAGTACCCAAACTATGATTGAACGGACATACTAGCATCATATTCATCACATGCACATCACACGTACTTTGCACTTTCTTCCATTTCTTTTCTTTCATTTCTTATACTTCACTTAACTAGTGCCCGGACTATGATGGAACGAAACACACTAGCATCTTTACATATACTTTACTTTACTTGATTAGTGCCCGTACTATGGTGGAATAGAACACACTAGCATTATTCTCTTTACTTAACTAGTGCCCGGACTATGGTGGAACGGAACACACTAGCATCTTTCACTTGCTTAACTAACTATGATGGAACATAACACATTAGCATCTTATGTTTTCTTAAGTAGTGCCTGGACTATGGTGGAATGGAACACACTAGCATCATATCTTTTCTTAACTAGTGCCTAGACTATGGTGGAACAGAACACACTAGCATCTTGTCCTTTCTTAACTAGTGCCCGGACTATGGTGGAACGGAACACACTAGCTTCTTCCACTTTGAGACTTATGAATATTTCATTACCATTTGACTTATGAGTATTTTATTATCATTTCACTTATGAGCATTTCATTTCAATTGTGAGCATTTCATTACCATTTCACTTATGAGCATTTCATGTCACTTGTGAGCATTTCATTTCACTTAGAGCATTTTCTTTCACTTTGAACATTTCATTTCACTTAGAAGCATTTCGTTTTACTTGAGCATTTCATTTCACTTAGAGTATTTCATTTTACTTTGGACATTTCATTTCACTTAGGAGCATTTCATTATACTTAGCATTTCATTTCACTTAAGCATTTCATTTCACTTTGGACATTTCATTTCACTTAGGAGCATTTCATTATACTTAGCATTTCATTTCACTTAAAGCATTTCGTTTCACTTAGAGCATTTCCTTTCTCTTTGGACATTTCATTTCACTTAGAACATTTCCTTTCACTTTAGATATTTCATTTCACTTCACTTTGGACATTTCATTTCACTTAAGCATTTCATTTTATTGGTAAAACATACTTTGAACTAAAGCCCTTTTTCTTTGAGCAAAACCTTTCTTTGACATAAACCATCTTTTGAGCGGAATTCATACTTTCATTGGAAATCATATTTTTGGAACAAACCCTTCTTTCAAATACTTGTATTCAATAAAACTCGATCATACATACATGGGTGATCATGTATGTCCTTTGTGAGCATTAGGGAAAGCAAGCAAATCTTCACATATCATGGAAATCCTATTTGCATTTCATTTATTTCAATAGGATATACATACAAGGCTATATGCCTTAATTTACTTCAAAAGCAATGCATCAAGTCCGACTATCAAATGATAATTCCTAAAAAGTAACTTAGTAGAAGGTATCTACTTAATTTTCATCTAAATAACATGCTTTTTCATCTAACTTCCATTGATGAATTTTAGCTAGATGAGTTAGTAAGACTATCGATATCTTTTCTATCAAAACTATACTTAATATCCTAGTTGTCATAGGTGGACCATACATGAGAAGTTAGTAGGGTGTATTTACTATTCACTTCATCAAACATATACTTTAATACATATATGTTCATTAATAATCACACAAGAGTACATAATAGAGCAAACCTAGCTTTTTCATCAAAATCATAGTTTTAAACCTTTCTTGAAATAGAGATGTTACCACAAATGGCCAAATCAACCAAGTTTTTATCACAATCATTCCTTAAATCTACCCTACACATAGATGATTTAGAGCAAAGCAAGTTAATAGATTGTATTTACCATTTATCAAGCTTTACATCTTACTTGAAGGGAGAGATTACAAAATGGCCAAACAATCCTAATTTCATCCCAACTATTCATTAAACCTAACTACATATTGATGACTCATAGTATGACAGGTTAGTAGAATGTATTCACTTTGAAAATTTTAGGGAAAAGCTTGAGAAGACTTGAGAACCCTTGTGGAAGTGAATCCAAGCTTCAGGGAAGAAGATCCAAGCTCTAATGGCACGTGTTAGTGAGATCCAAGCTTGAGCTCCACCTTGATCCCAATTGAAAACCCCATTTTTGCAACCCTAGCTATCTCTCTTTTCTTTTCAAAATGTGTTTCTCCAAATGTTAAAACCCTTAGTCCCACAAAATGTGGGTTTATATAAGATTTTGGGGTTGCCAAAACCCCAAACCACCCTTAAAACAGCCCAGGAAGTCGGCCACAGCACAAAAATCCGGATGACCGGTCCGAAAAGCGGTCGACCGGTTTGGTCACCTCTTCTCCCGTTTTTCTTTTTTTCGTATTTCGACCATAACTTTTGACTCGCTTATCATATTTTGACGATTCAACTTACGTTGGACTCTTCATTCAAAGTCGAACAATTTTGTCTCTAATATACAAATCACAATTATGCTTTATTCATGGTTAAAAGTGACCCTAAATGTGACTGGTCAAAAAATATAGCAGATAAAACTTCGGAAAACCCACCTTTGACTTAACTTCTACTAATAAAATGGAAAAGTGATTATGGGTAGTGAAATCTCATCGTCCATTGCCTAGGTGTATGTGCAATGGCACACACCTGATCACTGTCTCTCGGAGAGACGGTTTGATTCACGCGTGCCTGTGGCATGCCTAGTCCTTTTGGCTGTTAGCATTAAATGCTGATGACTAACATCATGCCACACAGCAAGGCAAGGTGGGGTTTGATCCATGGGGATAAACCTCATGGATCTAACCCTAGGTGATAGTTTCCAAGGGGCTGACACGTGTCAATCCATGAGAACCAAAACCACACAGATAGCCTCTAGGTACCAGCCTTTGGGAGGCTGACACGTCTCCCATCCATGAGGATTCAAACCCCACAGACCAAACTTGAATGCCAACCCTGAGAGGTTGACATGTGTCTAGTCTGTGAGGATAAACCCTCATAGCCCATACTTGAGTGTCAGCCTCCGAGAGGTTGACACCTGTCCAATCAGTGAGGATAAGTCCCCACGGATCAAACCCGAGTGCTAGCCTCCGAGAGGCTGACACCTGGATAAATCCCCATGAATCATGTCGCGACCCAAAACCCACCCTAGGAGTTAGAGTGAACTTTGGACGACTAATCATGGATTACATGACTTGCTTGACAAACCAACCTGCAAAGACCCACAGAGCATATACAATAGAGGATATAAACAGCGGAAACATACTCTAACATAGCACAGCGGAAGTCTAAACAAACCTCTATGTATATATATACGAATCCAAGTTTATACAAAAGGTAACCATAAGAAAGTGCGGACATGCCCGCCAAAATACATAAATCTAACTCTCATCTCACCCATAGCTAAATCCACTCAGAAACTAACACCACCTACAGATAACCCTCTACGGGAGGTTCCTCCAAAGGCTCCTCGACGTACTCCTCTTCCACCCATGGACCAGGAGCACAAACATCAAATGGAGTAGCAGCTCCCTCAGAACCTGCCGACATGAGAAGTACGGCTGAGCATGGAATACTCAGCGGGTACTAAGCACTAACCAACAGTCATAGCATACGGATAGCATACATAAAGCAGGAGCAATTCATATATGTTAGACAGAAACAATATATATCATACAAGGAAGTAAAGCAATTCATAATCATGCTTGTATTTCGTAGAAAGCCGATAAATCCTCTTGAAAACATCATACACTTGACTTGACCTGAAATATCTTTTCGTACTTGAAAGCTTGTCTTGTCTATCTTGCTTGATTCTTGTATGTCGTGTCATGTCATGCATGCTTGCTTATGATCATATAACTTGTGAGATATCCTTGTGAGGTTTACTTGTGAGATGCGCTTGTGAGATGCCTTGAGAGGGAAGGGAGACCCTTCTTTATGCAATGCACTTGCGAGGGAAGGGAGACCCTTCTTCATGATATGTATGTACTTGCGAGGGAAGGGAGGCCCTTCTTCATGATATGCACTTATGAGTGAGGGGAGACCCCTCGTGGAATGTTGGCTCTTGTTTTCTTGTGAAAAGCGAGGTAAAACATATCGTAGGATATGTCCCACCTCTAACCATGTTCTTGAAAACCTCGATAAATCATGTCATGCATGCCGTGCTCGTGGGGACCGTGTACATACTTGCATTTAAATTTAAATATGACATTTGGGTAATTTCACAACACATATGGCATCAATGATTGAGCAATGTAATATTCATATCATTTAGGGAAAGCAGGAAACACACTATCATAGGCCCTAGCAATATTCAGAATTTATTAGGCATGCATTTACTAATTTACAGCTCACTTTATTCACCTTGGCATTTCATCAAACATGGTGTGTTCATTATGGATTTACCCTACAACATGCTTTTCTAGATGGGTTTTACTCAAATCATACATGTATGTTCATTATTGGAACAATGCCCTCCCCATTTTAATCATCACCACACAACCATTGGCATCCAATCGCCCATTCCATCTCCATTCACCATTCACCACCATCCATCTCATAGCACATGTGAAATAAAAGAAATTAAGGAGAAATGAAGGGAAAAGAGGAACTATAACTAGGAGGGTAGCAAGAAGTACCGACCTTGAAGAGATGAGGAAGAAATCCCTCTTCCAAACGATTGTGAGTTGCTGTCCTAGCTTGGAACACGAGCTTCGCACGAGCTTGAGCCGTGATCTTGAAGAAAAACCAGACTGGAAGTGATCTAGGGTCTCAAAACCCTTTGATTTCTCTCCAAACTGGAAACCCTAGGTTTAGGAATCGCCCTCTCCTCTCTTCTTATCTCCCAATCTCTTTAAGTGTCGAATGATGCCCTAAAGGCTCGGGTTAAACTCTTAAGGTAAGAGTACACCGACCAAAAGACCATAATACCCTTACTGAAATTTCTGCAACAACACGAGTGCCGAACACGTCATGCTGTGAACAGTACCGAACACGTTGTGCTATGAACAGTGTCGAACACGTTGTGTTGTGAATAGTGCCAACTCGTCGTGCTGTGAATAGCACCAACTCGTTGTGCTGTGAATAGTACCAACTCGTTGTGCTGTGAATAGCACCAACTCGTTGTGCCGTGAATAGTGCCAACTCGTTGTGCCGTGAATAGTGCCAACTCGTTGTGCTGTGAATAGCACCAACTCGTTGTGCTGTGAATAGTGCTAACCCGTTGTGCTGAGCTCGTTGTCCGTTGTGGATAGTGCCGAACACGTTGTCCGTTGTGTTGTGCATAGTGCCGAGCTCGCTGAGCTGTGAACAGTGCCAAACACGTTGTCCGTTGTGAAGGGTGCCGAGCCCGTTGTCACGTCGTGTCGTGCACAGTGCTGAGCTCGTAGTCCGTTGTCTTATGTACAACGTGCCCGTTGTGCTGTACAACGTACACGTTGTCTGCTGTACAACGTATACGTTATCTGCTGCGCGACGGATGCACAACGAATACATTATCAGAGTACGCCCTTAGTGCCTTCCGAGCTACGTCCTTAGTGTCTAACCGAGCTACGTTTTCCTACAGGTCCAGACTGTTTTGGCCATATCTTTTGACTCGTTCATCCGATTTTGACGATTCAACTTGCGTTGTGTTCGTACTTCGAAAAGGAACATTTCTGACATTTCAAAATTTCCAATTTCTTCTTTATTTATTAATTATACCTCTTAAAAAGGCAAAATGACAACGAAAGTGTCATGTATTAAGCATGAAAAAGTCTGGGGCTCTACATCCTCCCCCCCTTACAAAATTTCGTCCTCAAAATTCAGATGATACTAGCATTACAAATCAAAACAGAATTACAAGTCATACACAAAACCAATACAAAACTCATTCAATTAATTCTGGGTACTTTGCTTTGACTTCGGCTTCACGCTCCCATGTAGCTTCTTCCCGAGCATGGTGTTGCCATTGCACAAGAACCAAAGGGATTGTCTTGTTGCGAAGCACCTGATCCCTTCGATCCAAAATCTGAACTGGCCTTTCAATCAAGGTGAGGTCCTCTTGAATCTCCAACGGTTCTAAGTCTATGACATGCGAAGGATCCGCAATGCACTTCCGAAGCATAGACACATGGAAGCCGTTGTGAACTGCGGCCATGTGAGGTGGAAGAGCCACTCGATAAGCAACTTCACCAACCCGTGTGATAATCTCAAAAGGCCCAACATACCGAGGACTGAGCTTGCCTCGCTTTCCAAATCTCATGATCCCTTTGCTAGGAGATACTTTCACAAAAACTTGATCCCCTACTTGAAATTCCAAGTCCCTACGGCGCGTGTCCGCATAACGTTTCTGACGATCTTGAGCGGCTTTCAATCGATCCCGAATGATCTTAACTGTGTTTGCAGTTTGCTCAATCAACTCCGGACCAAGTACTTTCCTTTCTCCTACCTCATCCCAATAGAGAGGAGACCTACAACTTCGCCCATACAAGGCCTCAAATGGTGCCATTTGGATACTTGCCTGATAGCTGTTATTATAGGCGAATTCGACCAAAGGCAAGTGCTCTTCCCAACTGCCTCTGAAATCCAACATACAAGCCCGAAGCATGTCTTCCAAGACTTGGTTCACTCTCTCAGTTTGTCCATCCATCTGTGGATGAAAAGCAGTGCTGAAATCAAGTCTGGAACCCATAGCCTCTTGGAAACCCTTCCAAAATCTTGACGTGAATCTTGGATCCCAATCCGACACAATACTGACGGGCACTTCGTGCAACCTCACCACTTCCTTGATGTACAAAGCGGCTAACTGACTAGAGTTGAAAGTAGTTCGGTAAGGTAAGAAGTGAGCGGACTTCGTCAAACGATCCACTACTACCCATATCGCATCTGAGCCCCTTGCCGTCTTTGGCAAGCCAACTATGAAATCCATGGATATGTTCTCCCATTTCCACTCGGGAATAGGAAGAGAATGCAATAGACCGGCTGGTCGCATGTGTTCTGCTTTCACTTGTTGGCACACTAAGCACCGTGCCACATATTCTGCAACATCCCTCTTCATATTCCGCCACCAAAAGTGACTCTTGAGGTTCCAGTACATCTTTGTACCCCCAGGATGCACCGTGTACTTCGAACGACGTGCTTCATCCATGATCTCTCGTCGAAGATTTGCATTGGCCGGAACACACAACCTTCCTTTGAATGTGATAGCACCCCGACTAGTGAGAGAGAAGTCCTCACTACCCTTAGCAACTTCCTTGTCCCGATAAGCCAACAATTCCGCATCCATGGCTTGATATTCTTGGATCAAATCTATAATGTATGGCCGAACCGTAACATTTGCCAAGGTAGGACCACGGACAGAGTTATTCACACTGATGTCCAGATTTGCCAAATCTTCTAGTAGCTTCCATTCTTGAACCAACATGTGTGCTAACAACCCCTGAGGTCTTCTACTCAAAGCATCAGCCACTACATTTGCCTTGCCCGGGTGGTATTGAATGGTACAATCATAGTCTTTCAAAAATTCCATCCAACGCCGTTGCCTTAGATTCAGCTCCTTTTGGGAAAAGAGATACTTGAGACTCTTGTGATCGGTGAACACATAGAACTCCACCCCATAAAGGTAATGACGCAAAATCTTAAGTGCAAACACGACCGCTGCAAGCTCCAAGTCGTGCGTGGGATAATTCTTCTCATGCTCCTTCAATTGCCTTGATGCTTAGGCAATGACTTTCTTGTGCTGCATAAGTACACACCCAAGTCCAACATGTGAGGCATCACTATACACCTCATACCCATAAGGTCCAGATGGCATAGTAAGGACAGGGGCTGTAGTAAGCCTCTTCTTCAGTTCCGTGAAACTGATCTCGCACTTATCACTCCATACAAACTTGGCGTTCTTCCTTGTCAGGTAAGTGAGTGGTGCTGTAAGGCTAGAGAAACCCTCTACGAATCTCCTGTAGTAGCCTGCCAACCCAAGAAAACTACGTATCTCTGTGACACTCTTGGGCCTTGCCCAACTCATAACAGCCTCTATCTTCTTTGGATCTACCGATATGCCTTCCGCAGAAACAACGTGGCCTAGGAATGCCACCTCTTCCAACCAAAACTCACACTTGCTAAGTTTGGCGTATAGCTTGTGCTTTCTTAGCATTTCCAAAGCAAGGCATAGGTCGCGTGTGTGATCTTCCCGTGTCTGGGAATAGACCAAAATGTCATCAACAAATACAACCACGCACCTATCAAGGTATGGCTGGAACACCCGGTTCATCAAATCCATAAAGGCTGCCGGCGCGTTCGTGAGTCCAAAAGGCATCACCAAGAACTCGTAGTGTCCATACCGAGTCCTGAAAGCAGTTTTGGGAACATTTTCCACCTTAATCTTCAACTGGTGATAACCCGATCGAAGGTCTATCTTCGAGAAAAATCTCGCTCCCTTCAACTGATCGAACAAATCATCAATTCTAGGCAATGGATACCTATTCTTTATAGTGACCTTGTTCAATTGCTGGTAATCGATTCACATCCGCATCGAACCATCTTTCTTCTTAACAAACAACACCGGGGCACCCCACGGTGAAGCCAAGGCCTTGCAATTCCTCCAACTGAGTCTTCAACTCCTTGAGTTCAATAGGGGCCATTCTATATGGAGCTTTGAAAACAGGAGCTGTGCCTGGTGCAAGCTCGATCACAAACTCAATCTCCCTATCTGGGGGCAATCCCGGCAACTCCTCTGGAAATACATCCAGGAATTCACTCACAACCGGAATAGTCGATGAGTCCCTTGCTTCAGGGTTAGCTAAGCTCAACGCCGCAAAACGAGCAATATACCTACTTTTCAACCCGCGAAAGTGGAATGGTTTTTCTTCTACTGGCTTGAAGAGTACCATTTTCTCAAAGCAAGCTACATGCCCATGATGTGCTGCTAACCAATCCATTCCCAATATAACATCAAAGTCTTGGAATCCAAGGACGATGAGATCAACCGCCAACTCGTGGCTTCCAACTTGGACCACACTATTTCTATATACTTTATCTGCCAATGCTGTTTTGCCGAGAGGAGTTGAAATGGCTAACTCCGGTTCTAGCTGACTTGGCTCTACAGAAAAGCCTTCTGAAAAACTCGGCGAGACAAATGAATGAGTAGACCCGGTATCAATCAACACTCGAGCCAAATACTCATTGACTAGTAGGGTTCCTGAAATTTTTAACTAGCGGAGTTAATCCATGCATCAACAGTGTATACATGTAGGTATATATACATATATAACATGCCAAGTACATACACAAAGAATATAGCATAACATAACAATCATGAATAAAGAGAATAACTCCAAATGCGTACCTTGCACCACATCATCGGATGCAAGTGCATCACCCTCAGTCAAAGCGAATACACGCCCCTGGTTCGCCTGGCGAGACTGAGGTGTAGACCGAGTAGTCTGAGATGACGCCTGATATGATCCTGCTGGGTGTGCTGGTGGCCTAATCTCCTGAGACTGGCCTGGTAAATGCCGACTGGGGCAATCCCTGATCATATGGCCCTGGCGACCACAATGAAAACATCCACCCGATGCCCTTCGGCAATCTCCTGTCGGGTGCCTTCGGCCGCATGAAGTGCAGACCTCGTGTGTAAAAGTCGGAGGTGGAGCATACCTCATCGTCTAAGGTGCAACAGGCCATGGGGCCGGAAGAGCCTGAGGTCGCGGTGCCTGAGGCACAAACTGCCGTGGAGCTGGAGGAGCATAAGATGACCTCATTGGTGGTGCTGGCCACGTATACTGATAACGAGCCCGCCTCTCTGGAGGTGCTGAACTACTAGCTTGGCCTCTCGCCAACTCCCTCTTCTTGGACACTGTCTCTGAATTGGCCTCGACCAATAAGGCCTTGTCTACTACCTCAGGATAGGTAGCATGTCTGAAAACTGAAACCTTCTCCATGATAACATCTTTGAGCCCTTGCTCAAACCTTCTAGCCTTCATTGCCTCGGTGGCAACCATATGAGGCGCAAATCTCGATAATTCTGAGAACTTGGCCTCATAAGCGGCCACAGACATCGAACCTTGCTCAAGGTTGATGAATTCTCTCTCTTTCTTTTCCCGTGCTCCAATTGGGAAATACTTCTTGTAAAAAGTATTTTTGAACTCCTCCCAAGTCCAAGGTTGACCCTGCATGGTCAAATCTCGTGTCCTCAATGCGGACAACCACCAATGGTGGGCTTCACCCTCTAGCATGAAAGCTGCCCATGCTACTCTATCCTCCTCTGTAGGTGAGAGGACCGCAAAGATCTTCTCCATCTGGAGGATCCATGCCTCCGCAGCAAGAGGGTCCACACTCCCATGGAATGGTGGAGGCCTCAATCTCCTGAATGCCTCAACTCCAGCTGTACGATGTACTGGAGTTGCGGGCGGTGGAGTAGGTGCCGCTGATACCGGTATAGCCTGCCGAGCCGCCAGTATGGCGAGTGTCTCAACAATAGAGCCTAAGACCTGTGAGAGGTCCGGCTGCTCATCCTCATCCCGTGAAGAAGAGGAAGCTCTGGTATGTGGTCCACGACCCCGTGTGCCCCGCCTCATGACTAAAGTCCTAAGAACAATAGCACAACATGAGTCTAACTTGAAACCACAATTTATCGTATTTCCATTTCACAAAAATTCAAGCGGCATTTTTGATATAATATTAATATACATCACATCTAGTCATCAGAGTATTCATCACATTATACTTATACTTTAGTGTTCTAGCGTACCTAGGACTGTACTTGGTTGACGCAACCATTTTAGACTAGGACTAAAGTTTAGTCTTATACTTGGATCAAGACTCTCTTCCGACTTACTTTCTTCCGAACTTGTTTCCTGACATATGCTCTTGTCAAGCCGTGGTATAAGATTCTAAGTGACCCTAGAGACCTAAAGCCTAAGCTCTGATACCACTTCTGTCGCGACCCAAAACCCACCCTAGGAGTTAGAGTGAACTTTGGACGACTAATCATGGATTACATGACTTGCTTGACAAACCAACCTGCAAAAACCCACAGAGCATATACAATAGAGGATATAAACAGCGGAAACATACACTAACATAGCACAGCGGAAGTCTAAACAAACCTCTATGTATATATATACGAATCCAAGTTTATACAAAAGGTAACCATAAGAAAGTGCGGACATGCCCGCCAAAAATACATAAATCTAACTCTCATCTCACCCACAGCTAAATCCACTCATAAACTAACACCACCTACAGATAACCCTCTACGGGAGGTTCCTCCAAAGGCTCCTCGACGTACTCCTCTTCCACCCATGGACCAGGAGCACAAACATCAAATGGAGTAGCAGCTCCCTCAGAACCTGCCGACATGAGAAGTACGGCTGAGCATGGAATACTCAGCGGGTACTAAGCACTAACCAACAGTCATAGCATACGGATAGCATACATAAAGCAGGAGCAATTCATATATGTTAGACAGAAACAATATATATCATACAAGGAAGTAAAGCAATTCATAATCATGCTTGTATTTCGTAGAAAGCCGATAAATCCTCTTGAAAACATCGTGCACTTGACTTGACCTGAAATATCTTTTCGTACTTGAAAGCTTTTCTTGTCTATCTTGCTTGATTCTTGTATGTCGTGTCATGTCATGCATGCTTGCTTATGATCATATAACTTGTGAGATATCCTTGTGAGGTGTACTTGTGAGATGCGCTTGTGCGATGCCTTGAGAGGGAAGAGAGACCCTTCTTTATGTAATGCACTTGCGAGGGAAGGGAGACCCTTCTTCATGATATGTATGTACTTGCGAGGGAAGCGAGGCCCTTCTTCATGATATGCACTAATGAGTGAGGGGAGACCCCTCGTGGAATGTTGGCTCTTGTTTTCTTGTGAAAAGCGAGGTAAAACATATCGTAGGATATGTCCCACCTCTAACCATGTTCTTGAAAACCTCGATAAATCATGTCATGCATGCCGTGCTCGTGGGGACCGTGTACATACTTGCATTTAAATTTAAATATGACATTTGGGTAATTTCACAACACATATGGCATCAATGATTGAGCAATGTAATATTCATATCATTTAGGGAAAGCAGGAAACACACTATCATAGGCCCTAGCAATATTCAGAATTTATTAGGCATGCATTTACTAATTTACAGCTCACTTTATTCACCTTGGCATTTCATCAAACATGGTGTGTTCATTATGGATTTACCCTACAACATGCTTTTCTAGATGGGTTTTACTCAAATCATACATGTATGTTCATTATTGGAACAATGCCCTCCCCATTTTAATCATCACCACACAACCATTGGCATCCAATCGCCCATTCCATCTCCATTCACCATTCACCACCATCCATCTCATAGCACATGTGAAATAAAAGAAATTAAGGAGAAATGAAGGGAAAAGAGGAACTATAACTAGGAGGGTAGCAAGAAGTACTGACCTTGAAGAGATGAGGAAGAAATCCCTCTTCCAAACGACTGTGAGTTGCTGTCCTAGCTTGGAACACGAGCTTCGCACGAGCTTGAGCCGAGATCTTGAAGAAAAACCGGACTGGAAGTGATCTAGGGTCTCAAAACCCTTTGATTTCTCTCCAAACTGGAAACCCTAGGTTTAGGAATCGCCCTCTCCTCTCTTCTTATCTCCCAATCTCTTTAAGTGTCGAATGATGCCCTAAAGGCTCGGGTTAAACTCTTAAGGTAAGAGTACACCGACCAAAAGACCATAATACCCTTACTGAAATTTCTGCAACAACACGAGTGCCAAACACGTTGTGCTATGAACAGTGTCGAACACGTTTTGTTGTGAACAGTGCCAACTCGTCGTGCTGTGAATAGCACCAACTCGTTGTGCTATGAATAGTACCAACTCGTTGTGCCGTGAATAGTGCCAACTCGTTGTGCTGTGAATAGTGCTAACCCGTTGTGCTGAGCTCGTTGTCCGTTGTGGATAGTGCCGAACACATTGTCCGTTGTGTTGTGCATAGTGCCGAGCTCGCTGAGCTGTGAACAGTGCCAAACACGTTGTCCGTTGTGAAGGGTGCCGAGCCCCTTGTCACGTCATGTCGTGCACAGTGCTGAGCTCGTAGTCCGTTGTCTTATGTACAACGTGCCCGTTGTGCTGTATAACGTACACGTTGTCTGCTGTACAACGTATACGTTATCTGCTGCGCGACAGATGCACAACGAATACGTTATCAGAGTACGCCCTTAGCGCCTTCCGAGCTATGTCCTTAGTGCCTAACCGAGCTACGTTTTCCTACAGGTCCAGACTGTTTTGGCTATATCTTTTGACTCGTTCATCCGATTTTGACGATTCAACTTGCGTTGTGTTCGTACTTCGAAAAGGAACATTTCTGACGTTTTGAAATTTCTAATTTCTTCTTTATTTATTAATTATACCTCTTAAAAAGGAAAAATGACAACGAAAGTGTCATGTATTAAGCATGAAAAAGTCTGGGGCTCTACAAATCAAACCCGAGTGCCAGCTTCCGTGAGGCTGACACCTATCCAATCCATGAGGATAAATTAACATGGATCAAACTTGAGTGCTAACCCTGAGAGGTTGTTATGTGTCTATCCGTGAGAATAAATGCTCATGGATCAAACATCATCTCCGAGACCTAGCTCAGTCCATGGGCGAGACCTATGGTCTCACCGTCTGATCCGTGGGCAAGACCTATGGTCTTACCCTCTGGTCCGTGGGTGAGACTTATGGTCTCACCTTCTGGTCTGTGGGCGAGACCTATGGTCTCACCATGTGACCCATGAGCAAGACCTAAGGTCTTACCTTCTGGTCCGTGTGCGAGACCCATGGTCTTACCCTTGGTCCGTGGATTGATCGAGGTCAGTCTGTCCCCAGCTGGCAGTCAGTATCTGACTGTCATAGGGCAGAGACTCCTTGATACAAAGGATTCTCTGTCAAGTAGTGGGGATCCCAAGATAAGGATCCCCACTTTTAAAATCTCATGGGATGCCACATGGCACCCCATAATGATAATAGGATTAGGATTATGTCCTATATCCTAGGAAAAGATGTGATTAAATATCCTTCTTTTCGAAAGGTACTTGGACTCCCCCTAAAAAGGGAAAACCTACTACAAGAGTCCTTAAAAGAAGAAGATTCTCTTGAGCTTGAGGAGTCTCCCAGATAAGGGAGACCCGTGAGCTGACATCTTCTAAGAGGAGAGCCCCTTTTGACATTCCTAAAATAAGGAGTCAAAGAAAGAGACCAAAAGAGGACTCTTTCAAACCTATAAAAGGAAGGTTTCTCATAAGAAATCCACAAGAAAAAAACACGAAGGAATACATAGAAAAAGGAAGAAAAAGAGAAAAACTCTCTCATCTCCTTCAAGCAGCAGCAAAAAGCAAGGAAGAAGAAGATCTCCCTACCATGGAGAATATCAGGTGAGCCTCATAAAAATGGCTATCACCATTTTTCTTTATTTTTTGCAAGTATAAAGACCTCAATGAGGCAATTGTAATGCCTACATGGGATATGGGCAACCTCATTGAATAAATACAAATACTTTATTCAATATTTGTTTTTCTGTTAATTCTCCTTCTTAATCAGAGGTTCTTCCCCCAAATAGGGAAGGTAATTTAACAATCCGAGTTTACTCAGATTGGAAGGATAGTCCCCCACAACAAATAATAAAATCCATACAACAATGGAGGAAATTTAATAAGCAAAGATAAATTTTGCGCTTATAAATTAATGGCACGCCCGTTGGGACTTTCTTCTCCTCTCATCTTTGATGAAAAATTAAAAAATAAAAGAAGAACAAAAAAAAGGAAAGTGAGTAATCCTTCCCTTATTTTCTCTTCGGTGTTAGTGCAGGATAATCGAGACCGTCTACGTTCGACCAACCTACGTGTTCACCATCAAGAGGAGGGTCTATGTCCCTCCAATGCTGATCCCAACGACTCACCCCCTTACTTGGGTGGAGCTCACAGCAGCCTCAATCATGAGGTCTCAATCTACTGGCCGAACCTCAATAGGAGTTTTCCTGCCCCTCTATGGAGGAGTCACTCCTTCCAGGTCCACAGACAGGGTGCATCCCCAAGGGTGCACCATGGAGCAGGTGTATCCTCAAGGATACACCATGGAGCAGGTGGGCCACAGGATGCGCCATGGAGCAGTTGTATCCCTAAGGATGCACCGTGGACAAGGGGCATCCCCCAGGATGTCTCATGGAGAGGCTGCACATAAAAGGATGCACCACAGATTAGGTGCATCCAATTGGATGCCCCATGGATAGAATGAATCTCACATGATGCATCCCAAACAGAGTGCACCCCAATCAGAGTGCACCGTGGAGAGTGTATCTAACCGGGTATACACATTGCAGGGTGGTTCAACCATTTTGTGACAGGTCAGCCCAAAAGGCAGACCTATGTCAAACACTGGACCAAGCCTAACCAGTTGTCCCAAATCCCAATAATCCATAGTGGAAAGGCCTCAATCGCTGGGACCGACCATAGGACTTGCTGGATATGAGTCCCCTCAGTCCAAGTTGACTGTTGGAACTCCCTCTTTAAAAAATTCTTTAAGAGGGGGAGATGCTACCCAATTTTCACCAGGACGAAAGGACAAGGCCAAGGGCCTCAAGGACTTAATGAACAATACCTCCAATAACTTAAAAAAATACAAAACAATTGGGAAAAATGCCTCGGGGCACTCATCCGTGAACAAGAAACGTCCATGGATAGATTTCACCGACCAAAGTCCAAATAATCCCACGGAGGGGAACAAAAGACTATCCACGGAAAGAAGTGCAAGACTGTCCACAGACAGACAATCCAGACCGTCCATGGACGAAAGATCGAGATTGTCCATGGATAGACAACCAAGAATGTCCACGGACAGAAGAGCAGCTCTGTCCACGGACAGAAAATCAGCACCGTCCACGGACAGACAATCAGCTTTGTCCACAGACAGAATACCAGCACTGTCCATGGACAAAAATTCAAGACCGTCCATGGACAGAAGATCAAGACCATCCATGGATAGGCCTAAGCTTGGTCCACAGACTGAATTCCCAACTATCCGGAACAGAGGCGCTAGCCAGTCCGAGGGTCAGAAGTATGTTCCCTCCACAAGTACAGGTCTAAGCCAATCCGTGGACATGATCCACAGATAGAAATCCCTCATAAGAGAGGAAGATCCTTGGATAGGCACTCTGCCATCTGAGGATAGTTCCCTTTCCAAGAAAGAGAAGAGTTGGCATTATACAACTAACAAGAGAAGGGTATTCTTAGGATCGGGTTCATCATCTGACGACGATGCAAGGGGCATTAACAGTTGCGATCAAGATCATCCAGCTGTCAATGCAAGAAACACTTCGAATCCAGAACAGGTAGACAGGAACTTGCTGTATAGACTAGGTCTGAATGCTTGCCGGGGCACTAACCTTGTAAATTTCTCATCAATGATGACCTCTGTTCGTCATCAACATCAACGGCCTCCATCCAGAGATGTAAACCCATTCTGGGGCAGGGCAAGTGCTGAATTAGAAAGAAGAACAGCAGCACCATATGACCCTAGGGTTAAGGTGGTAAATAGAATCACTTCTGCTTTTGAGATGCCCAAGAAGAAGACTCCTAAGGAAATCCTTCAACTCAGAAACCGGAAGTACCCTTCAGCTTCGCCAAAGAAGGTGTATAACTATCGGTTAAGGCCAAGAAGCTCTAAAGATCAGAAATCAAGAAGGTCGACTGGTGCCTCACACAAGATCCAGTTTGTTCACTTGAAATGGAAGACCGATACTTCTACTTCTGTTCATCCTATTTGGGAGAGAACAAACACTGGAGTGCCATATGCTAGTTATGAAAGAGTGTCTGTGAATGTGATCAGCACTAAAATTAATCTAGCTCCGATAGAATTTACAACTCTAGTGTTCCAAGGAACTAGGATAATACCTGAGCAGAATATATCAGCGAGGTAGGATTCTCAGAGTTCAGCCGCCGCTATTTTAGCCACTTTGGACGAGACAGAATCCTCTAGAGCAGTCGGAATAGTTGCTCCTGTTCTGGTAATTCCAAGAAGAAAAAGGAGCTGCAAAAATCAGGCCAGAGTTAAAGAAAAAGCCCAAGACCTAGTTCAATCGGCTCTAGAGCCTAATGTCAGTGGATACCAAGAGGGATCAGACCAAGAAGCAACCTCGATAACCTCTTCGAGAGAATTGGGAAGAATCCTTCCAACCGAGGATGATGGTTCTGATGAACTAGTTCTTCAGTCAAGCATGCCAGAAGTTGTCCAAGAGTTGCCTCGATAGATTTTCAGTGCACCAAACCCTTTATACGGGATGCCCAGTGCATATTTTACAGAAGAAGAATTTTCAAATCTGTTCCAACTACATAAACCAACATCAGAATAACCGGTAGCGGTCATGATGACAAATTTGGATGGTGAAAAATCAATTCAATAAACCTCAAATCTAAGGTTTGAGTTGAGAATCTCATAAAGTCAAGGGGATGGTTAGGGCTCCCTATAAGTATAGCTACCCTTTTTGATGTTTTAACAATTAAGTTATAATTTAAGGGATGATGTACTTTAAGTACGGAAAATAGAAAGCCAAGCAAACCACAACACAAGGATTTTTACGTGCAAACCATTCCGGGAAAAACCACGGGACCTAGTCCAGTCAAGAGAAATCACTAAGATAAAGTAAACAAGAACTTACAAGACTCGACACTTCGATCCTTTAGTTCTTAGTCCTCCACGCCTTGAAAAGTCATCACGTACTCTCAAGTCCCATGATCAACCATAGCCACTTGTACTTCTCTTTGTATCTCGAAAATAGTCCCCGATCTTTGGATCGATTTCCGTCAATGATGGCTTCGGATTCCACCAACCAATTAACACATCCATGATCCATCTTGTATCGATCTCCTTCGCAAAGGCTCCGGAACACTCCGGCCAAGGTGTTCTATCCAGAATGGGTTGATGGTTTGATAAGAATCAATTCCTAGAAGGACTCCATCAATGGAAAAATCCAAACAAGCATAAATGGAGCATTGGCTTGCAAAACTAGGATGGGAGAAAGATTCTCAAAGGGGAGGAGAGATAATGAAAAATTAGAGTTTTTATTAACTTAAAGATAGTTAAAAACCCTCTCAGTACTCCCCCAAAGTTGCTCTCCACAAACTAGAAGGGTTCCCATTTAATAGAGACCCAAAAACCAAGTTAAGGAAGTTGCCAAAACGTTTTTAGTAAGAAAAATCCATATCAGGGTCGACCTTGGGGATTGAGGGTCGACCTTGTGATGTTTTGGGATGATTTTACATATCAGGGTCAACCCTAACATCCACTTCGGTCGACCCAACTTTGCACGCTTGCTGGATTTTTTCCCCATACAAAAATTGCCCATATCAAGGTCGACCCTGGGGGTTGTTTCGGTCAACAGAGATATAAAACAGCATTTTCAGCTTTTACTTCCTTCACAAAAGTTGTAGCTCCTGTTGATGCAGTCGTTGTGATATATTATGGAGCAAAATTTGAGCTACGGTTTGTGAGATATGCCTCTTGCAAGCTACCTTGGTTTTCAAAAACTTTTATACTCAGGGTCGACCTCAATGGTCAGGGTTGACCTTGATGTGCAGACCCGATTTTAAAAATCCATTTTTTGGCTCTTGTACCATTCACAAAAGTTGTAGCTCTTTTCGACCTGATCAATTTGATATATTATAGAGCCAAATCTGAGCTACGGTTTGAGAAATATGCCACTTTCAAGCAACCTTGGTTTCTTGAAAATTTTCAGAATTTTAAACATGTTTTGCACTACTTATCTCATCACCTAGGGTCCGTATGGTTAGTCTAGGACACTTACCACCTAAGGCATCATATTAGGATTATTCTAAGTCAATTCCCACCTATGGTCACATGGTATCTAGGTCACTTACCATCCTATGAAGGAAATGATCAACCGAGTGGATCAACCGATTCTTCAACGCGCTTCAACTTCACTTATCGTGGATACTTGATGGTAATGACACAAGATACACACCTAGACACCTAGACTCACTTGTTTTGAAACTGGAATATGCAAACACAAAAAGAAATGGACTTTATAATCTCCCCCTTTGGCAATTCCGTGGCAAAACCAAAATGAAGTACATGACTTGACATAAACTCACCCAAACACATCAAAACGGTGAATTAGGACATTACATGATTCCAACATTATTACATGAAACCAATTGACAAATCATCTGAAATAAATACACTGAAGCGCTTGTCAAGTAAAATCTGTCTTCTACAACCCTGCTTCTACACATGCTCGTAAACAAAATATCCAGTGAAGTATGTATGGTATATGAAAGTGTATAAACACAGATAATGCAAGGAATGTACTGAACTTGGGAAATACTACCCAACATTCTCCATCTTTTTGACACAATTGAAAGGTAATCATGATGCCAATATCACAAAGAAATATAACAGTTTAACACATGTTAAATATCAAGGCAATCACATTACAACCAAACAAATGCAGACAATGAGGGGACTTAAGAGCGGGGAACAAGATAGAAATATAAAGCACAAACTCCCCCTCAACTACTCAGGCACAGAAGTCCCCCTCAACAACTCAACTTGATCTTCTCCCCCTAAGATCAAGGATACCACAAAAAACAGGGCACTTCTGCTAGAAAGGCCCCTACCAAATAAAAAGGAAACGCACAAAAAATATCATGTGCCACACAAACATGCATCAAAAGCATTCCAAACAGTAGTAATTTAAAATTACAAATCTAATGAAGAACATGATTAGTTAGTTCGACTGAGGATACACATCTAACTAAATCTCACAGAATGCTATAGCATAGCCAATTCACTTTGTCACATTTAGTGAGCAGTTCAAAAGTGAAGCAATAAGTGTATAATGGTGGTTTGAATAGATACTAGATCAAGGTTTCTTTCCCTTTCCAAGGATATGACATTAACCACTAAGGGGACTCCCGGAGATATACATCATAGAATTGAAACCTAGTTAGATCCAGATCTGCTGATTTTTTACATTTTGGTAAACCTTTATCCATTTTATTTGACTCATTATTTTTCTTTTATTTTTGATCAAATACCTCCAAACTTTGCAAGATATCTTTTGTTGTTTTTTATTTGAAGATATCTTTTCATACAATGACGGCTTTCACACTATCTGAGTAGGTAGTCCTAGCTATTAATAGCAGGGGCTTTCACTGTAGTGACCCAGATAGATATCTACTGTCTGCCTAAGTAGCCATTTCATACTGTTTGCATCCAATAGTGACTTTCACGCTATCCCAGTAGGTAGCCATTTTCATTGCAATAATTTTTTACTCATGGAGGATACACAAACTGGGGATGACTGACAATATGGTCATTCTAGATTGGTCATCCAAGGTCACACTTTTGGGTTAAGCCATACACTTACAGATTGGAAAATAAACCTCTTAACAGAATCAGTCAGAGTGCATGTGAAATTTGTAAAGCATACACTCATGAATAAGTCTCTAACTGTTCAAGATAAAACCGGTCTAATTTTTAGCCTAACTAAGAGACTATGAAGGTGAGATATCCTCAATCAGCAACAAACTTATGTTCAACCCTGGACAAGTATAGAAATAAAGATCACATAAGGAATGCAGATCATGCAAGTCAAACAAGGGCAACATGACAAAAATCTTTTTGGGTTTTAATTTTTCAATGTTTTTGGATTTTTCAAAATAAAGAAAACAGAAAAAAATACCAAAGCAAATAAACACTAGTAAAAAAAAAAATACTAGTATACAAAAATAGCATAACACTAGGACAAGATAAACCACTAACACCACACCCTAGGCTATGACGGGCACGGGCTAAGTGAAGCCCTTCTGGTCTTCCTTTCTCACCCAAACGGTTTTAGAAGTTCGATTGACCCTTTGGTCTCTAACCATTTCAGTTGAGGTAGGTATGACCTTTTGTCTCTTCCTCCTGTTCCTCCTTTTCCAAGATTGAGTCCTAGAATTATGGCGGGCATTATGGTTCTCCCCATTACCTACTCTATACCTAGCATGAGGAGTGTCATGACCATGCCACTATCTAGAGTTGTGAGAAATTTTCATCACATCTTCACACAAACTCCTGAACTTCTTTACTAGGACCTCAACTCTCCTCTGAAGATTTCCATTAAAGTTGTTGTGGTTCTTAAAACCATGATTGGACATTCTTCAAAGTTTAGGACATTGAGGCTTAATATGACCCTTCACTCCACATCTATGACATGTAGGAATGAATTTATGAGTAGAAGGGTCATTCCCTTTAGCAGGAGGGCGCCTTTTAGCACGAGGCTCAGTGTTCGAGGTGGATGTAGTTCCCTTCTCGTCTCCACACCTCTGATTTTGCTCAAGATCAGCCAACTTGATTTCAAGACTTATTTTTTCATGAAGACAAACATGCAAATCAGATTCAAAAAGCTGAGTCTTGGCAAGGAGGGAAGCCTTCTCTTCCTCAAGCTGGGAAACAAGAGCTCTCAACCCTGAATCCACTTGGTCTAAGGCATCTTTTTCCATTTCAATAGATTTGATCTTTTTGGACATGAAAAACTAAACCTTTTTTAGCTTGAGGCATTCCTAAAATAGTTCATCATAGGCTGCCTCAAGGTCTCCCTTAGAATCTGAGTCGCTTTGACTCTCCCTATCATCCTCACTCTTGTCACTCATACTAACAATAGATGAGGAATCTTCAATCCCAGTGATAGAGGCAATAGAAGCCATAAAATTTGTAGTCTCCATTTGGGAAACTTTAAGAATACCACAAGCTTCTTTTACAAAGTTACAATTAGTAGAAGATTTTGGGATGGTCTATTTTTCTAAAAATTTGTTGGGGAAGGTCCAACCCTTTTCTGTAAAGATCCATAAACTCTTGTCTAGAGATAAGTGAAATACTCTCATTCGAGATTTTCAATCATTAATATTACACCCATTGAAAAATAGGGGACAAGAGATGGATCCTCCCACTCTTTGGAGATTCATATTCATCGAAAATATGAGACAAGATCACACTAACAAGTTAGTGAACCTGCTTTGATACTAATTGAAAAATCAATTCAATGAACCTCAAATCTAAGGTTTGAGTTGAGAATCTCACAAAGTCAAGGGGATGGTTAGGGCTCCCTATAAGTCTATCTAACCTTTTTGATGTTTTAATAATTAAGTTATAATTTAAGGGATGATGTACTTTAAGTGCGGAAAATAGAAAGCCAAACAAACCACAACACAAGAATTTTTACGTGGAAACCCTACCGAAAAAAATCATGAGACCTAGTCCAGCCAAGAGAAATCAATAAGACAAAGTAAACAAGAACTTATAAGACTCGAACTTGACCCCTTCGGACTCGACACTTCGATCATTTAGTTCTTAGTCCTCCACGCCTTGAAAAGTCATCACGTACTCTCAAGTCTTATGATAAACCGCAGCTGCTTGTACTTCTCTTTGTGTCTCGAAAATAGTCCACGATCTTCCGATCGATCTCCGTCAATGACGCCTTCAGATTCCACCGATCAATTCACACATCCACGATCCGTCTTGGATCAATCTCCTTCGCAAAGGCTCCAGAACACTCCGGCCAAGGTGTCCTATCCAGAACGGGTTGATGGTTTGATAGGAATCAATTCCTAGAAGGACTCCATCAATAGGAAAATCCAAACAAGCATAAATGGAGCATTGGCTTGCAAAACTAGGATGGGAGAAAGATTCTCAAAGGGGAGGAGAGATAATGAAAAATTAGATTTTTTATTAACTTAAAGATAGTTAAAAACCCTCTCAATACTCTCCCAAAGTTGCTCTCCACGAACTAGAAGGGTTCCCATTTAATAGAGACCCAAAAACAAAGTTAAGGAAGTTGCCAAAACATTTTTAGTAAGAAAAATCCATATCAGGGTCGACCCTGGGGGTTGAGGGTCGAACTTGAGGTGTTTTGGGGTGATTTTCCATATCAGGGTTGACCCTGACATCCACTTGGGTCGACCCAGACTTTTCACACTTGCTGGATTTTTTCCCCATACAAAAACTGCCCGTATCAGGGTCGACCCTGAGGGTTGTTTCTGTCGATCGAGATATAAAACAGCATTTTAAGCTTTTTCTTCTTCCACAAAAGTTGTAGCTCTTTTTGACATGGTCGTTTTGATATATTATGGAGCAAAATTTGAGCTACGGTTTGTGAGATATGGCTCTTGCAAGAAACCTTGGTTTTAAAAAACTTTTATACTCAGGGTTGACCCTTAATGGTCAGGGTCAGTCTTGAGGTGCAGACCCGATTTTAAAAATCCATTTTTGACTCTTATACCCATCACGAAATTTTTATTTCTGTTCAACTTGATCGATTTGATATATTATAGAGCAAAATCTGAGTTACGGTTTGGGAGATATGTCACTTTCAAGCAACCTTGGTTTTTTGAAAAATTTCAGAATTTTTAACATGTTTTGCACTACTTATCTCATCACCTAGGGTCTGTATGGTTAGTCTAAGACACTTACCACCTAAGGCATCATATCAGGATTATTCTAAGTCAATTCCCACCTATGGTCACATGGTATCTAGGTCACTTACCATCCTATGAAAGAAATGATCAACCCAGTGGATCAACTAATTTTTCAATACGCTTCTTCACTTGTCGTGGATGCTTGACGGCAATGACACAAGATACACACCTAGACACCTAGACTCACTTGTTTTGAAACCGGAATATGCTAACACAAAAAAAAATGGACTTTACAGATGGGAATGCAGGCCGAAGGAATAACCCTTCAACTTCAGTACCTCCATCATCAAATGATCAAACAACAGCCTTACAAGCTTAACTCCGATACAAGGATGATCAGATCACAACCATAATGTCTTAAATGCAAGAGTTGGCTACCCAATTGTCAACGCTTAAATCTGCGTCAGCACTTGGGCCCCACTTCCTGTATCAAGGAGATAGCAGCAATCAAGACACAGCCCCTACACCTCGAAATCACCCAAGGATGCCTAGAACAGGTCTCATTCCAAATCTAGCTGCCCTCATAGGAGAGGTGTCACCGTCTCTTCTGGCAGTAATTAAAGAGACTGTCCGCAATCAAATGCGACAGACCAAAGAAAAGGAAGAGAATGTTTGGATGATCATGAAGCCCTATCCAGCTATTATGGATGCGGTTCCATTCCCACCAGGCTTCGTTCAACCAACATTCAAGATGTTCGATGGAACTGGAGATCTGAGACAAAATTTGTCTCATTTCCTCTCAAGATGCGGATTGGCATCCAAGACTGAAGCTCTTTGTCTCCAACTCTTCGTGCAATCCTTAGAGGGTGCTGCTTTCACATGGTATGCCAACCTCCCTGAGGCTTCGATCCCTGATTGGAGCACGATGGTGACTGAGTTCAGCAAACAATTCTACAACACCCAAAGAAGAGTAGGTGTTCCAGAATTGATTGAAACCAGACAGAGGGACAATGAAACCATAACAGAGTTTATTGCCTGATGGAGAGCTTTGACCTTCTCCTGTCCTCAAAATTTCACTCAACTGAAACTTATCCGGATAGGCCTCAACAACTTCAGGCATGATCTTTCGACTGCCCTCATGGCTCAAACCTTTATTGGTTTTGAAGACTTGTGTACAAAAGCATATGACATGAAGAGCCACATAGGAAAGAGAAGACGAGGCAGAGGTACTATTCACCTCAAATCCTTAACAATTGTAGTAGTTGAAGCTAAAAAGACTGCGCAACCAGCACCAAGTGTCGGTAGATCAACTAGCCGAACAAGCAATGGCAAGAGACCATTTAAGGTTGGTACTAAACCGGCTCAGGGTAGAGCTAGAAGGCCACAATGGCAAGATAAAAAGGAGCCGCCAAAGAAGATCACCATCAAAGAAAGGATGAATAAAACATATTCATTCTCGGAAGACATTGTTGAAGATCTGTTTGAAGACCTTCTTACTAATGAACTCATCACTCTCCTGAAAAGTAGGAGACTTCAAGAGATCGGGATGAAAAATGATCCCAAATACTGTCTTTATCATCGTATAATCAGTCACAAGATAGGTGATTGTTTTGTACTGAAGGACATCATTCAACGACTTCTAAACAATAAAGAGATTATCATTGGTCAAGATCTCCAGCAGGCAGCTATGTCCAATACGATTGTGGCTTCAGAGCCAATTGATAAAAATGAAGTGTCGCGACCCAAAACCCACCCTAGGAGTTAGAGTGAACTTGGGACGACTAATCATGACTTACACGACTTGCTTGACAAATCATCCTGCAAAAACCCACAGAGCATATACAAAGGGGATATAAAGAGCGGAAACATAGTCTAACATAGCACAGCGGAAGAAAAATCAAACCTCTATGTATATACATGATCCAAGTCTGTACAAAAGATATGCAAAAGAAAGTACAGACAGGCCCGCCAAAATACATGAATACATCTTTCTCAACTCACCCACAGCTATCCACTCAGAATCTACCACAACCTAATAGTAACCCTCACCCTGAGGATCCTCCACAGGCTCCTCAACGTACTCCTCCTCCACCCATGGGCCAGGAGCACAGACATCGAATGGAGCAGTAGCTCCCTCAGAACCTACCGACATAAACGTACGGCTGAGCATGGAATACTCAGCGGGTACCAAACACTAGCCAACAGCCATAGCATAGCAAATACAATATAAGACAGGAAGCAATTTATCTCATAACAGGAAAGTAAGGTAGTTTATAGACATGCTTGTATTTCGTAAAAGCCGATAAAACCCTTGAAAACATCGTGCACTTGACTTGACTTAAAATCCTCGTTTCGTGCTTTAAAACTCATTTGGTCATGTGTCTTGTTTTGTCGTGTCGTGTCATGCGTGTCATGCTTGTATCATGCGTGTCATGCGTGTATCATGCTTGTCATGCGTGCTTGCTTGGGAGTTCAACATGTTCATGTACTTGTGAGATGCACTTGTGAGATGCCTTGAGAGGGAAGGGAGGCCCTTCTTTCGTAATATGCATTGAGAGGGAAGGGAGACCCCTCTTTCGTGATATGCCTTGAGAGGGAAGGGAGACCCTTCTTTAATGCAATGCACTTGTGAGTGAGGGGAAACCCTTCATGGATGGGAGGGAAGTGTAAACTCCCTCCTAAGAAATGCTTGTTCTTATCCTCTTGTCAAAAGCGAGGTAGAACATATCGTAGGATATGTCCCACCCCTAACATCCTTACTCTTGCAAAACCGTCGGTAAAACATGCCATGCATGCCGTGCTCGTGGAACCGTGTGCATACTTTCATTTGAAATTAAATATGACAATTTAGGGATTTCGCAATACATAGAACATCAATAATTTGAGCAAAACAATATTCATACCAATTTATGGAAAACAACGTATCACACTATCATAAATCCTAGCAATTTTTGTAAGCTTCTAAGCATGCATTTCTTGATTTACAACTCATCTCTTTCACATTGGCATTTCATCAAACACGTGGTATGTGAATTATGGTTAATCCTAAATCTTAAATTTCTAGGTGGGTTAACGATCACAACACACATGTGTATTCATTATTAGTACAATGCCCTCCCCATTTCATTCATTACGACAAATACACGGCATCCAATTGCCCATTCACATCCACACCACCATCCATTCACCCCCACATTATCTTGTTTATAAAATTTAGGGAAAGACATAAAATAAAAGAGACTATGAACTAGGAGGGTAGTGTAAGGTACCGACCTTGATTTGGGGTTAAATAACACCCTTGGTGTGTAGTTCCAACTTGAGAAAGAATCCCTCTTTGAGTTTGAGGAACTCTAGTTGCTTGAGGAAGGTCATGTGCTTGAAAATCTTCAAGATGAGCTTCCCTTGATCCAAAACAAGCCTTCTTTGAAGGATTTCCCCAAAATCCTCTCTTTCCCTTTCTTCCCTCTTCCTCTCCCTTAGGTTAGAAAAGCCCTGAAATGAAAACCCTCAAATAGATCAAGGGTTAAAACCCTCAAATCTGGCTCCAGTTACCGCATGCGATCGATCGCACACTTATCTGTGATCGATCGCAGGTCCTTGCGATCGATCACACCTAGATGCGATCTATCGCACATGAACCCAAACATTTCTGGTCTGCTTTTCCCCTGCATGCGATCAATCGCAGATCCCTGCGATCTATCGTACCTGGGGATCCATCTATCGCATATGGCCCCAAGTGTTTGGGACCCATTTTGCCTGTATGCGATCGATCGTACCTGACTTGCGATCGATCGCACCATTCAGATTTTGTTGTTTTTCTCCTATTTTTCCACACTTTGGTAATTCGGCCATAACTTTTGACTCGGTTGCCCGATTTTGACGATTCAACTTGCGTTGGATTCGTCTTTCAAAGGGAGACATTCCTGGCATTTTAGAATTTTCAATTTCTTCTTTATTTATTAACTAAATTACCCCTGAAGTCGACTGATCCGCAAATTGGGTTTCAGTAACTCGGGTTTTCGATATATTCGACTTAGGAATACTACTTCTTAACACTTAGAGTGGTTCAAAATTTCTCATTTCATAGAAATGGAAGATTACAAAGGCTTCATGCCATAGCAAGGGTCCCAATACATGGTAAAAAGTTCCGGGGCTCTACATGAAGCATCTTCAAGTGGCAAATTTTCTGTCGACAAACCGTTGGATGAAGATGATTGGACCCTCTTTGGAAGTAAATGGGCCAAAAAAGAAAAAACAGTTGGCTCAAAATACCGATGCTAAAAGGCAAGCTCAGGCTACAAGATAAGCTTAAGCCCAAAGAAAAGAAGAGAAGCGCATAGCCGTGGCTGAAAAGAAGAAGAAAAGAGAGAGTGAGAAAAGCCAAGAAAAATGGCCCTGCACAAGATACTCTTATGGAACAAAAGCTATTAATGGCAATTACCTTAATGGATTTTGTCTCGTTAGGCTTCTGCTCCGACTGTGACTATGACAGCCTTCAATCAACAGATTCGGGAGACGAATCCAGAATCTTTTCCTGCTATATTATCAATGTGGTCCCAAATGAAGACCCTTCATGGTTGAATACGCCAAGACAAGTGGTATCTTGTAGTCCAGAAAGGTATCGCGCATTTCAAGATTGGCTAGATCAATCTGAAGATATTAAACTCCCAGAAAGGAGACCATCCACATCAGGACGGATTCCTATGGGACTTTTAGATCTCTCTGAAAGATTCTCATCTGGAGGAGAAAGAGAGGCAAAAGATAAACAAGTACAGTTTGATTCCCCTCAAGAAAGGCTAAATATGCCTGAGGTTCTAAACCAAACCATCGTCATCTGTGACGACCGGTGTAAATCTCAACTCAGCTCGAGAACCAAGATTCACCTACTGCATTTGGTTTGAACAAGGACCCTTCAATAGAATAAGCAGTCCTAAACCCAGGGTCATCTGATAACTCACAAGCATCTAAACAAATCTCAACACAGTCAGGAAGTCCAACAGGGCAATCTGAAAGAAGAACTCAGTCATCTTTCCAAAGTAAGAAAAGAAAGTTGGACTTTAGTTCTGTGAACATGGTCTAACTTTTGGAAAGAGAGTTGTCTGGATCGATAGATTAAACAATTGCCAAAGTCTATTAACTCAACCTCCGGTCAAGAAGAAAGCTACAACCAAGGTTTGTCCCAGTCCAACATGAAAATCAGACCAGAGCCCAATCGGCCCAAGCTCGAACAGCTCCCGATAATGAGAGGGTCAACTACGATATCCTGGCCCATCTCAAGAAAATTCCTTCCCTGTTGAGCGTCTATGATGCTCTCAAGATGTCTCCGGAATTGAGGAGGTCTCTAATATATGCCCTCTCTAATCCGGAAGACTTCTTTGAAGAAGTTACAAGTTAACCGCCGCAACCTCTTCAAACAGGGACTTCATGCCTCTTTACGATCACCTTTGATGATGAAGATATGCGAGTTGAGACTCTCTAGCATAATTGGCCACTGTTCATCTCAGGTTTGATAAATGAAACTAGCATCTCTAGAGTGATGATAGATGGAGGATTAGTTGTTAATATACTCCCAAGAAGGATGCTATCCAAGCTCGGCGTACAAATAGGCTGGCTACATGAAAGCAACCTAATCATCCAAGGCTTCAATCAAAATGAAAAAAAACCCATGGGCATGGTCAACCTCAAAACCAGATTTGGGGATATTGCTAAAATTACGACGTTTCTAGTAATCGATGTGGATACGTCGTACAATGTTGGGGCGTCAATGGATGCACAATCATATAGTTATATCATCAACCAATCATCAATGCCTCAAATACCCTCAGGGGAACAGGTAAGCAAGGATCGATGCTGATGATGATCCATTCAATGATGTAGAGGCATATTATGCAGATGCGTGTTTCTATGTCAAAAGTACCCAAAGAAACATTCAACAGAAGCCCAAAGGGGAGAAGGTGGAGAGTGGGCTGAAAAGAAATCATGGAGGTGCCCAAGCTGCAGTTCCAGAAAGGGTGTTCAAATACACCCCAAAGTCTTAAAGAAAAGAAGGAGAACCAACCCTATTTTTGGTCAAATCTCCCAGAATCTCGACAAGGGCAAGTCAGTCGATCTCTCCCAGATTTGTGATGTTAAAGAAATTGACCCACTTCAAGCCCTGAAAGGTGATCATATGACTCCTTTGAGGAGGATGAACTGTACAATGGTAGAAACTACCTCCAGTTTCACTATCCCGGTCAAGAAAAGAGGATAGAAGCCGACGCTCTTCAATTCCCTAGGTGCATATGATAGGATGAACTCCTCGTGGACCAATGAAAAAGGCAAGATCATCAATCCTTATCGGAAGAAGATAAGCTTTGGCAAAAAGATTACCAGGCTCCTCAAAAATCAAGGGTTTGATCTTGAAGAAGGAGAACAAGTCAAAGGAACTATCTAACCGGCTTATGAAACCATGCTCAAAAGGGAGCAACATGAAGCCCTGGATATTGGTAACTATGTGGATACAGATACGTCAGGAATTGGGTATAACCCCCTAGTCTTTGTATTTGGAGAAAATCACAACCAGACCGCAAATATGGTCATGATTAGGGAGGAGTCCACATTAGAAGAAATCTCCATGGAATGACTTCCAGAAGAAGCGGAATCCCTACAAGCATCCCCATAGGTTGAAGCGGCACATCAAGATATGATTGATGGCATAGCTAAGGTCAGTCTCAATGTATGGAAAAACTAGCCGACAGTGGAAGTCATTCCAGTGTCATTATTCCATCCAGAAGAATAGGGGAGAAGCCCATTGTTTTCCACTCCGTAGGGCAGGTAAGCAAAGCTACCCCCTAGAACAATAGAAGGAGCAGAAGAGTGAACCCCTACCAAAGGAAGCCTGTGTTTAATGCAGCAATCAAGAAAATGCTTGAGTAGCATGGATTTAATACTAAAGAAGAAAAGCGAGTTGAGCATGAAATTATGCCAGCATTCAGGAATTTGGCTACCTATAAGCAGGTTGACTCTAACTTGGGAAAATCTGAGTTAGGAAATTCTGATCATTCGCCAGATGATGATTGATCTGGACCATAAATACTATTACGGTAGATGAATACTCCTCTTTAGGAGAAGAAATAATCATAGAAGAACCACCGGTAGAAAAAGAAGTCCATCTGGCTCCTCCAGAATTTGAAGCAGGAGGTCAAGCAACAGTTGACGACCTTCTTGATGTTAACCTCAGCTCAAAACAAGACCCAAGGCCAATGTTCATCAGCGCTTCTCTCTCTAAAATAGAAAAAGAGGAATATCTTTGTCTCCTAAAAGAGTACAAGGATGTCTTTGCCTGGAATTATACAGAAATGCCTGACCTAGATCTAAAAATTGCAGTCCATCATCTCACAACTCGAGAAGATGTCAGGCCAATCAAGTAGGCACAAAGAAGAGCTCGCCCAGAACTGGTCGCTCAAATTGAAGCTGAGGTAGATGTAAACACATAAATTTACCGCATTTCCTCCCCTCTCAACTCTAAATTTCAAGATAAGGTCCGAGAGTAGGGGAATAACGCTAAATTTATTCTAAGAGTCGTCACCCACTTAGGGGAAGTAGGATCCCAAGATAAATCCAAAATAAGGGGTCTACGGTCCAGAGTAGTCTAGGTAAGAGATCTATTTAGGTCTTGGGGAAGGGGTTAGGCACCCCAGGACCTCCATCCAATGATGGTAACCTACTCATTAGGTCTAAGCCAAACATTTAAAATCACTTAAAATTTCCTAAACAATTATTAATTTTGCTAATCAAACACAAATCAATATGGGGTGTAAAAATTTTATCTTTGGTTGGGGTCGAACCCTGGTTTGGGCTGCCTACTCATCCGGTTAGTCGGAATCAGACCCTAATAGTAGTTCGGGGTGGTGACTGTTTTTATACTCGTTTCGGAGTGTAGTCACTTCCAACTCATGCTTGAGTTTGGGGATACGAGATTGAGATTTATGAATCTAATTCCGGGAGTTGGTTACGTAGCTAGGTGCTCATGGGGGAGCACTAGGGGGTGTTCATTTATTAGGGTAAGTCCTTTTTCATTTTTTCATTTTTGAATGTTTTTGTTATTTTGTATTTTTTGATTTTTTTATATATATATTTTTAATTTTGGCAAGTTTAATTGGTCAAAAACTAACCTAGGTGCCCAATGTAGGCAAAAAGGAAAATAAAGCCTAAGGCCTAAACCTATAATTTGAAATTGTACACATGCATAAAGTTATCAATAAATTAAACATGGTTGAAAATGATTGGATGTCAAAGGACCAAGGTGAGATTATTGTATCAAGGTTTATCGACCCTTAATAAAAAAAAAGGTCAATTGACTTTGCTCAATATCCTAATCCAGGGTCAAATCCGGTTTGAGAAACAAATTTGGCCTCATTGGTTTAAGACGTAACCGGATCATAGGCACAACATTAAAACACACAAACATGTACCGAAATAAGAAAGAAAACAAAAGGAGAAGTAAGAAGCATACTTGAATGTGGCTAGGCGTGAAGGTGAGGGGAAGTGATGTTGCTGCTCTGACCGGAGAAGGAAGAAACGAAGTCCTCTGTCTCTCTCAAATATACAAGACTTAAGATCAAGAAATAAAGTAAAAGAAAAAATAAAAATAAAATAAAAAGGTGGGATCACTGGTCTAGTCGGAATCAATCTCGAGGTGTGAGATGCTACTAGATTGAATTGAACTGAAATGAACTAGTATGAGAATGGAATTGTTTACTACCTTGGCCAGATTTCAGAGTAGATCTGATCCCTCCTCAGGTGTGAACCAGAGAGGCTAACGAACTGGTAGGGATGATCGGAGCTGGGATAATTTCTCCACTGATCTGAAAATAGTGATACAAACAGAAAAATAAAATCCAAAAAAAAAAGAATGAAACAATATAAGGATCTGGGTTTAGAGAAACCTGGATTTGAGAAAAGGAAAATGAGGTTACCTGAGAAACAAAGGAGCTGATGGAATTGAGAAGACGATGGAGCATTGCTACAATTAGAAGATGGGAAGCTAGGGGCTGCCGCTGTGATGAAGCTACTGCCGTGGTGAGAAAGAGATGGGTACGAACCAAATCTGGCCAAAAGGAGGAGTTACAAATGAAGAACGTGAGGTTTAGATCTGGAGTTTTTGTTGGCCAGAGCTAACATCACCGGAGAGGAAGCTAGGGGCTGCCGCTGTGATGATGGCTGGAAATTAGGTGATGAATGCTGATCGGAGAAGATGCAAGGGCATCTTGGAGGTGCAGCTTGCCGGCGGTGAGTGATGGTGCTACTCAAATGCGAGGCAAAGACTGAGGAGACGCTCCAGCAGCGGATCTAGAGAGAAGATGGTGGTGGAGCTGCTGTTGTCATGATGAGAGATGGCTACGAACCAAATCTGGCCAAAATAGGGGGTGTCACAGCTGGAGAACTTGAGGTTTAGATCTGAAATTTCCAGATCTAAACCCAAGAAGACTGAAATGAAAGAAGAAAAACTCGAGTGACTACCTGTTAGCCAGAGATGGAGGTCGAAGATGATGCTGGACAGAAATTGATAGCAATTGGTTCGGAGAAGAAAATCAACAGGCTATTACCGGTGGTGATCTGAGCTCACCGGAGAGAGGATTCAGCTGGAGGGATCGGGATCTAGCAATGGAGAAGTGCTGCGAGAGGTCGCCGGCGTGAATCAAACTGTTGCCACCGGAGATGAATGATGGATGGAGCTACGACGTTACCGAGGTGGTGTGGGCATCGCCGGAAGGGACAAATAATGGAGGGAGAGAGAAATCTGGGGAAGAAGAGAAGAGGGGACGGCTGCCCGATCTGATGTGGATCATAGAGTAGTGGAGATCACCGGCGCCGGAAGAGATGCCGCTGTTGGCCATGAACCCCTACTGGTCTAGGATTAGGGGAGTGGAGCTCTCTCTCGTAACAGAAGAAAAGAAGGAAAGAAGAAATCGGGAAAGAGAGAGGGAAAGAGATGGGTCTGCTCTCGAATGAGATTAGGTTTTAAAACCCTTTCTCTTGGTTTTTATAGAAATAGAGGAAACGGGTTAAGCACTTGGGATGTGGGTTGTTGGGTTTTGAGAAATGCATCACGGATTTGGATAAAAGTTTGGCCCGATTTTCTTCTTTTGAAAATTGGATAAATGGGCTTGGGCTTTAAAAGATTTGAGGGTTTTGAACAAGGGATGTTAAACATGGATTTGGATTCGGACTTCTCTCCCCCTTTCTCTCCCTCTCAAATCTACCAACTCAACATTCATGAATGAAATAAATAAAAATTAAATTAAATTAATTAAAATAAATATAAAAGAAAATAGGACTTTAGGGGTGTAAAAATGGGGTGTTCACAGTAGATAAACTCCTCAAAGCCAGGTTCATAAGAGAGGTTCAATACCCTACTTGGCTTGCCAACGTTGTTCCCGTAAAGAAGAAGAATGGACAGATCCGGGTTTGCATAGAATTTTGGGATTTCAATGGAGCCTTCCCTAAGGATGAATTCCCTTTGCCCATCACAGAAATGATGGTGGATGCCGCAACTGGGTTTAAAACTTTGTCCTTCATGGACGGATATTCCGGTTACAACCAAACCAAGATGGCCTTGAAAGATGAAGAGCTTACAGCCTTCCGCAACCCTAAGGGAGTGTTCTGCTACAAAATCATGTCATTCGGTCTCAAAAATGCTAGGATGACCTATCAAAGGGCCATGACCATTATATTTGAAGATATTCTCCATGACAAGGTCAAATGCTATGTCGATGACATAGTTGTCAAAACAAGACAACGAAGAAATTATCTGGATGATCTTCAAGAAATCTTTGACAAATTACGACAGCACTAGCTCAAAATAAACCCACTCAAATGTGCATTCGGAGTTGCATTGGAAAAATTCTTAGGCTTTGTGGTACGCCATAGAGGAATCGAGATTGACCCTACTAAGATAAAGGCCATTCGTGAAATGCCTCCTCCAAGAAATCTACGGGAGTTGAAAGGACTTCAGGGTTGACTCGCTTAAATCCGAAGATTCATCTCCAACTTGGCTGGAAGATGTCAACCATTTTCCCATCTGATGAAGAAGAGAATACCATTTCAATGGAATGAAGCTTTCCAAAATACTCTGGACAGCATCAAGACTTATCTCACAAATCCTCCAGTCCTCATGGGTCCTATTAGAGGAAAGCCACTTATCCTCTATATCACAGCGCTCGAAGGATCTCTCGGAGCTCTCCTTGCTCAGCATAATGACCAAGGAAAGGAAAATACCCTGTACTACCTAAGCAGGACTCTTATTGGAGCAGAATGGAGATATAGCCCGATAGAGAAAGTCTGTCTGGCCCTCATCTTTGCTCTGAAGAAATTAAGGCATTATATGCTTGAGCATTCGGTGAAACTGGTATCTAGAGCCAATCCCCACAAATATATAATGTCCCGCCCCACTCTCTCAGGCAGAATGGCAAAATGGGTGGTACTACTATCTGAAATTGAAATCAAATTCGTGCCCCAAAAGGCAGTGAAAGGGTAAGCCCTTGCTGACTTCCTTGCAGCACATCTGATTCCTACGGACTCACCTTTGGTCACTGACCTCCTTGACAAAGAAGTTATGCAAGTTCAGGTTAAACCAAGTTGGAGGATATACTTTGATGGAGCTTCAAGAAGCCCTAATGGAATCAAACGCATCGACCCGAAGGAAAACAAGTTAGGAGTTGGTATTATTTTTGTCACACCAGACAACGTAATTCTACCTTATTTCTTCGCATTAACAGAAGGATGCTCGAATAATGAAGCTAAATATGAAGCCCTGATAGCAGGTCTTGAATTGGCTCTCGAGATCCCAGCGAATAAACTAATAATCTACGGGGATTTGGAACTAGTCATCAAACAAGTCCAAAGTGAATATGCTGTAAGAAGAGTCGGCCTTCTTCCCTATCAGAAGAGAGTGGATCAGCTACTTGCTGAAATTCCAAGAACAGCCTCTTCTATGTCTGTAGAGGGCTCAACAATCAACCCAATGCTCTGGCTGGTCTTGCAGCATCTCTAACTTTGCCAACAAACAAGATGTTGACCATCACAATTGGGGAAAGAAGAACTCTTAAACCCCTCTCAGAGATAGATCTGCTGGAAACAGTTTGTTTTATGATAATCAAAGAAAAAAATGAAGATTGACGACAGCCCTTCATCGATTATCTCTAACATGGTTGATTGCCCGGATAACGTGCCAAACACGCTGAGGTCCATCGACGTGTCACAAAGTTTGTGATGTTAGAATGTACATTATATAAAAGGTCCTTGGATGGCATCTTAATGAAGTGCATCTCAGGAAATGAAATCGAGTAGGCCATGGAAGAAACTCATGTTGGGATCTGCGGAGCTCACCAAGTTGGGCCCAAGATACAAATGCAGCTTAAAAGATTAGGCTACTACTGGCCTACGATGATCACTGATTGTCTAAACTATGCAAGGAAATGATAAGTCTGTCAGCTCCATGCTGATTTCATACATCGGGCTCCCGAGCCTCTTCACATGACAACATGTTTATGGCCCTTCGTAGCATGGGGAATGGATGTCATCGGACCATTATCTACAGGACATCAATACATCCTAGTTGCGATGGACTACTTCTCAAACTAGGCCGAAGCCATCGCTCTCAAAGAAGTCAAACAACACTCAGTGGCAGACTTCATCCGGACCAACATCATATATCGGTTCGGGATTCTATAAAGCATCATCACAGATAATGGAAAACCTTTTCGAAGTGCCCCTATACACAGGTTGTATGCCAGATTTGGTATCTCAGAGGACCACCCTACATGGTACTACCCAGCCACGAATGGTCTCGCCGAAGCCTTCAACAAAACTGTGCAAAATCCACAAGAAAGTTGTGGATAAAGGTCTTTCAAAACAGGGGATTTGGTCTTAACTAGTGCCTTCAACAAAAGAGTACGACCAAGGTCTTTCAAAATAGGATATTTGGTCTTAATAGTAAGGACTCTAATCATCGTCACTCGGTGAACCAAGGGGAAGCTCGAACCAAAGTGGGAAGTGAAGGGGGATCTGGATAAAAATTTATGCGGAAAACTGGATCCCCTTGATCTTAACACCATAGAAAGCATAAAAAACTATCTAAGAATTTTAGTCATATCACATCGATGAATGATGTTCACCGGTGAAGCTTAATCTACTCGAACCGTCAAAACTCTTTGTAGAGATTTCTTGAAGAAATACTCGAAGCTCGATCCTTGTTCTTCGCTATCCTGACGAAGCTTTAGAATCTCTTTTTGGAATTATTGAAGCAAGAGGGAGAAGATTGAGTAATGGTGTAGACCTTCTATCACCAACAACCTTAAGGTTCAAAACCCTAAAGTAGAAAAAACCAACTTGGACCACCCTTATAGCTCACGAAAATCCTAGGGAGACTCCTTAGGTGCCAACGGTTTGAAGAGAGAGGAGAGGGAGAGTGAAAAAAAATCTGGAGAATTGTGACTATCCTCTTCCACGTTTTGGGGTTGGTGTATTTATAGGATTTGGAACAATTTCAATCCTAATCCAATTACACCTTATCCCTGAAGAAGTTATTTATTAATAATAACTCTTATTATTAATTTAAATAAAATCCTATTTTAACTATAACTACTTTAGTCATAGTAATCCTACTAATTAAAGAGTCCTTATTAAAAGAGGATTCCTTAATTAATAGAGATAAGTCAACAACCAACAAAGGGAGGAATCCTAGTAAAACTAGGATACCTCAAACCTCAAAGGGGGGCGTGAGCATCAAGAGGGTGTGCGGTTTGGGGAGTTTAACACTCCTAGTTGCATTCCAACTCCATGTAATCTTAATCCTAATTGCAATCCAACCATTGGATTTTAATTCCTTAATTAATAGAGTTATTACTCAATAATTATTCAAGTAACCAAATCCCAATCCAATTAGGATTTCCAAAGTGGGCGCCCCACCCTAGGGTTTAAACCCATGGGCTTGGCCCATATTAAAGGTCCATATTAATGGGTTTAAGGAAATGGGTCAAACCCATTTCCCCTTTAATTACGTTAATTAAATAATTATTAAAATAATCCCTAGATTTAAATTAACAATTAATTTAAACCATAGATTAACTTTTAATCTATTTAATTAATGATTAACTTTTTATCGCTTAAATAATTGATTAACATTTAATCAATTATTGAGCTTGTATTTCTTATGTGAGCATCTTCACAGATTGTTCTGGGATATTCTTACCCTGACTTACCCAATGTTATCCCATTGACCCTAAACAGGAATTACATCGGAATTGCAAGTGATGTGAGATATCCATGTTGCAATTGAATCTCAGTGTATGAACATTTAACCAATATGGATCCCGCCACATGAACTTTTTAATTCAATTTATCCTTCCAAATACATTATCCCTAATGGGCCTTCGAGATTGACATACTATCTAACCCATAGCCCATTGCGCATCATCCAGGTTTCCAAGACTTATGATTAAGTCATGAGAAACAATTTCTCATGGAAAACATTTTGAGAAAATCCTTTAGTAAGTATAATATATTTTAATAAAAGTATATTTCAAAACTTATTTTGATTTCAAAATCACCTGCGCATGATTTGAACTTAATCAACTGTCTTACCCTAAACTTGGATAATCTCTCAAATAAATGAGCATGGATTTCTTGTTTGAAATTCATCATGACTCGAACAGCTTTTTGACTATCTAACTGTCACTGTATTGTATTATCTAAGTTAGAAAATACGTTGGTGGAATCAAAACAATCAGATCACTGCTCAGTCATAGATGAACACATCATATCTAAGGATCATCGAAACTGTTTAATGTGAATGAGAGACCAACTATCTGATAGTATGTTTATGCAAGAGGTCTCTCATTGAATGCAATCAGTCAGTGTACATTTAAGCACCCATATGCTGATGTGTAGTCTCTACTACAATAGTTCAAGATAGAACTATATCTCAACTATTGAGAACATCTTAGCATTCTGACGGCCATATAAGTGAAGTGCCCAGCTTTACCCACAGCTGTGACTATATAAGGTATAAGGAACCGGAAAGTTATATCTGCTTGTGATAATCTAATCACATAACTTGCCTATAATATATCCCATGAACCTTTATCGATATCTCATATTGTATAGATCATCTCATGATCATGGTCAATTACCCATAATGAATACACAATAGATTAAGAAGAAGTCTTTATTAATCAAATTAATAAGAGTCTAACAATCTAAATGACTTTTCTGGCCATCATGTCTAACAATCTCCCACTTGCCCAAAAAGTAATTGTGTCATAGATTTTAATCTCATGCTATCTAAGTGTGTTACAAATACTTTATCTGATAAAGCCTTGGTCATCGGGTTAGCAACATTAAGCTGAGACCTAATCTTTGTAACCACTACATCTTGCCTATCAATGATCTCACGAATGAGATGATACATGTGCTCCACATGTGTCATCTTTTTGTGGCTCCTAGGTTCTTTGCTTTGGGCTACTGCACCATTACTATCACAGAAGAGAGATAGGTTTAAGTGCTGAAGGAACATTTCCTAGCTCTTGCAAAAACATTCTGAACCAGACTGTTTCTTTTGCTGCTTTTGAAGTTGCAATGTATTCTACTTCTGTGGTGGAGTCAGCAATACTCTTCTGCTTCATGCTACACCAACTGATAGCAGCACTACCCAATGTGAACACATACCCTGATGTGGAAGCTCCATTGTCCGGATCAGATTGGAAATCAGAATCAGAATATCCCAGTCCAACTAAATCTTCTGATTGAAAAGTAAGCACATAATCCCTAGTCCTTTTCAAGTACTTCATGATGTGCTTCATAGTTGTCTAGTGATTGATACCTGGATTGCTTTGGAACCGCCTAACAACTCCCACTACATGACAGATATCCGGTCTAGTACTTAACATAGCATACTTGAGGCTCTTAACTGCCGAAGCATAAGGGCAACACTTCATCTGCTCGATCTCATCAGCTGATGTAGGGGCCATCTTTTTAGACAAAGTGACACAATGTTTAGAAGGAATGAGTGTTGTCTTACAATCACTCATACTGTACTTAGACAATATCTTGTCTATGTAGGAAGTTTGGCTCAATCCCAACATTCGGCATTTTCTATCTCTCAGAATCATTATTCCAAGAATATAGGATGCCTCTCCCAAGTCTTTCATTGAGAAATGCTGAGAAAACCATATCTTGACTGATGATAACATCCCTACATCATTCTCAATGAGTAGGATGTCATCTAATATAGAATTAGGTATACTACTGCTCTCCCACTGTCCTTCTTGTAAATACAAGATTCTTCCAAATTCTTTTGGAATCCAAATTCATTGATCGAAAGATCAAATCTTTGGTTCCAGCTTCTAGAAGCTTATTTCAAACCTTATATCAACTTGTTGAACTTGCATACCATGTTCTCTTGGTTAGGAGCAATGAAGCCATCTGGTTGCTTCATATAGATGTCTTCATCTAACATTTTGTTAAGGAAAGTAGTTTTGACATCCATTTGTCATATCTTATAGTCATGGTGTGCAGCACTAGCTAGCAATATCCTAATGGATTTGAGTATAGCTACTGGCGAAAAGGTATCCTCATAATCAACTCCTTGAATTTGAGTGTAACCTTTTGAAACAAGTTTAGCTTTATAGGTCTCCACGTTACCATCGGCACCCTTCTTCCTTTTGTAAATCCATTTGCATCCAACTGGCCTTATACCATCTAGTGGATCTACTAAAGTCTAGACGCCGTTGTCATACATGGAATCTATTTTAGCATTCATGGCTTTATTCTATTGAGATGCATCTACATCTAATGTAGCTTCCTGATAAGTATTAGGATCGGTATCCTCATCATCAGGGGTAACTAGATAAACCTCATTATTGTAATATTGAAGTCTATCTGGTAGTCTAGAAACTCTTTCAGACCTTCTCAGTGGAATAGAATTAAGAGAATCATTAGTAGAAGGATTAGGTTTAATTTGGATACTGGCTGTGTTGTCTTTCATCTCATGAAATTCAACCTTTTTAAGGAGATCCATTTCTTCCTCCAAGAAAGTGGCATGAAGCCTAACAACTATTGTTTGGTCTGCCTTGGAGTAGAAATAGAAACCCTTAGTTTCTTTTGGATACCCTACAAAGTTCAATTTCTCTGTCCTAGATTTCAACTTAGTGGGTTCGAGTTTGCGAACATGTGCAGGAAAACTCCATACCCTTAGATATTGTAAACTAGGTTTTTGCCCAGTTCACAATTCATAGGGTGTAACTGGAATAGACTTAGATGGAACCCGGTTCAGAATGTAAATGGCAGTTTGTAAAGCATATCCCCAAAGATATGAAGGAACATCCGCATGGCTCATCATAGAGTGAACCATATCTAATAAGGTCTAGTTTCTTCTTTCAGAAACTCCATTTTGTTGAGAGGCAGGACTTGTCCATTGCGAGATAATCCCATTATCCCTTAAGTAATCCATAAACTCGTTGGTGAGGTATTCACCACCTCGATCTGATCAAAATGTCTTTATCGATTTGTTAGTTTGATTCTGAACTTCTAATCTGAATTCTTTAAACTTTTCAAGGTGTCAGATTTGTGTTGCATCAAATAGACATATCCATATCTAGAATAGTCATCGGTAAATGTGAAAAAATACCGGTATTGACCTCATGCAATAATGTTAAATGGACCACATACATGACTATGTATTAGTCTTAACTTTTCTTTGGCTCTTCCTACCTTTTTAGGGTAAGGCTTCTTGGTCATCTTCCCTTTGAGACAAGACTCGCAAGTAGGGAGTGGTTCTACCTTGAGGAAGTCAAGGGGACCATCTTTTACCCACCTCTAGATCCTATCAAGATTAATATAACCAACTCTCTTATGCCAAAGATAAGTAGACTCAATGCAATATCTCTTCATTCTAGACATTCTAGATAATGAGGCATTGTCACTTTGCAGACATTCATTATTTACCAAATGAGATATTAAATAAAGACCATTAATGAGATTTCCAGTAATCAAGACCATTCATCCTTCTTAATTTCAACATTTGAATTAAAATTGATAGAGAAACCATAAAATAAGAGTCTAGATACTGAAATCAAATTGCGATGTGCAGGAGGCACATAAAAGCAGTCTTCTAAAATTAATGTCTTTCCATTAGGTAAATAAAGAGTAAACAAGCCAATTGACTTCACTGCAACATTTGCACCGGAGCCAACTTTAAGCTTCTGCTCCTGTTTGGTCGCTTTCTAGTTTCCTTGAACCCCTGCAAACAATTGCAAACGTGTACAGTGGATCCAAAATCCACACACCATGAGTTAGGAGGACCGTCTAGAAAGTTAGACTCAACAGTAATAAGTACTTCAAAGCATCTCATATCTTGAGTACTTCCACCACCCTTCTTAAGAGTTGCGAGGTAAGTCCTGCAATTCCTCTTCCAGTGGCCTATTTTACCACAGTGAAAACACTTTCCATTGCCTTTGTTTTCATTGTCAGCTTTTCCTGAAAAACCTTTGGCTACTTTTGCCTTACCCTTATTGTCTTTAAACTTACCTTTACCCTTATTCTTCTTTCTAAACTTTTTAGATCGATTGGAGGTATCAGGTTTAGACAGTTAAAATTTTACCCTTTGTTGACTTTTTGATCAAATCTTCTGCAGACACAAGTGAGTTCATAAGCTCACTTAGTGACATTTCACTCTTGTTCATGTTATAATTTAACACAAACGAATTGAAGGACGAAGGGAGTGACTACAGAACAATGTCAACCTGAGTGATGACATCCATCTCTCCACCAAGAATTTTTAGTTCATTCAATAGGCCCATCATCTTAATGATGTGCTCCCTGACTGGAGTTCCCTCAGCCATCTTGGTGTTAACAAGGGATTTCAATTTTACTTGTCGAGCTGACCTATTCTACTCACCAAACATCTTATGTAGGTTTTGCAAAATGTCAGAAGCCTTATCCATGTGTTCATGCTGGTTTTGCAAGATGTTAGACATCGAAGCCAGAATGTAACACTTGGTCATCTGATTGGACCTCTCCCATTCCATTAACTCAGCCTTTTGGGTCAATGAAGCATCTGGAGGAATTTCGAGTTTAGGTGTCTTAAGACATAGGTCAAGGTTATCAGCAGCAAATACTATTCTAATTTTTCTTTTCCAGTCTACATAGTTAGTTCCTACTAACTTTTCATCACGAAGAATTTCAGTCAATGGGTGTAGGCCTGTCATGATCTAATCAAATGATAAAAAAGATAGTATTAGGGATCTATTCTATTCATTAATACCTATTATATTATGGGTCTGTTTCTAATGGTATTGCCAATTTGTGAAGAATAAATTCGCTTCAAAAACCTAGACACTAGCTTAATGTGATCCTGCCTTTGGGCACATCATCACATCACCTTGAATAGGCAGATAGAAACTATCTTCTCCAATTTCACAAATCTCATCTTGTGTATTCTGGAGCATTCGATCTACTGTCTGATCTATAAGGGATGTTATGCTCACGTTTTGGCGTTATTGTATAATATCTCTTATTCATGTGTCCACCTACCATGAACCTAATAAACACCTAGCGAAAGCTCACACTTTGGCGTTATTGCTCCCACTATTTGCTTATATAGTTTTCACCATGTTCAAACATAGGTGAGAGGGATTGGGCCAGACTTTGGCCTGTCAGCTTACTTACACTCCCCACTATAGGATCACATAGTGTATGGTAGAAGATCATAATACTCAGGGACTTGTCCCCAGTCTTATATACACATGATATATTAGGGCAATTATTTCAACAGAATAATTAAACATATAAATAGATATCATCCCATGATAAAATAAACAAGTATCATCTTATGATAATAAAAATAATAATATACGAGATTAATCGCTATGGGTCAATAAATTAAAATGCATGGATACAAGAGAATGAGATAAGAATAAAGGCAGCTCACAAACTCCTTTGCGATCCCATCCTTTATCATCTTATCCAGATCACATCAGAGCATCCTCCTTCACGGCATCTCCACCAATGCATTAAACAGAATTTAAATGGCATTAGGGAAACCAGTATTCTATTCGCCCTTTTCAGGGAAACCAAATGAATCTGCCCTTTACAGATTGCCAAAACCTACTACATATTAACCTCTAATATGAATGCATAAATGATAAACAATTTATCATAAAATATGACCCATAACTATAATATCATATAAAAAAGATGCTACATGGTGATGGAGTAATTTTTCTTATTTTAAAAGGATTTTTTGATAAAAATTATCAATTCGCTCAATAAAATCTATATCTTATATAGATCAAACCCCGGAAAAATAAAACTATTATATTTTCCATAAAACAATTTTCATTAAATTATTTTTTTAAATATAAGATAGAATTTTCTTAAAATCTCTACAAAATTTTATTTCTTTCCCAAATGCAAGATCCTTTCATATAGATTGGTTATACTATTATCCAAGATTGGTTCTACTACTATCCCATATTAAAATAAAAAATTAAGAGAATCGAAAATCCTAAATATGATCACATCATAAATTAGGGTTTTATAATTTTTCGAATAAAATCTATTTATGGGAAAAATCATTTATTAATTATTTTAAACAATTAATAAATATATATTAAAAGATCAAACCATTTAAAAAGGAATTTCAAAATAAACTCTTTATTTCAAATTTAATTATCTCACATATAACACTAGTTTTTAAAATTATTAAATTATTATTATTATTATCAAATCTCATTCGATAACATAATAAAAATAATTATTTATTTATTCATTTCATGAACAAATAAAATAATAAAAACTATGAGCAATATTAAATAGATCTAAATTTAATTCATCTCATGAATTAAATCATCCATTTAATTATCTTATCAAAATAAACAAAAAATACTCCTAACCATGAGCTCTGATACCACTTAAAGGGGGATCCGGATAAAAATTTATGCGAAAAACTGGATCCCCTATATCTTAACACCATAGAAAGCATCAAAAACAATCTACGAGTTTTAGTCATATCACCTCGGTGAATTATGTTCACCGGTGAAGCTTAATCCACTCGAACCGTCAGAACTCTTTGTAGAGATTTCACGAAGAAATACTCAAAGCTTGATCCTTGTTCTTTGCTATCCCCATTAGAATCTCTTTTTGGAATTGTTGAAGCAAGAGGAAGAAGATGGAGTAATGGTGTAGACCTTCTATCACCAACAACCTTAAGGTTCAAAACCCTAAAGTAGCAAAACCCAACTTGGACCACCCTTATAGCTCACAAAAATCCTAGGGAGACTCCCTAGGTGTCCACGGTTTGGAGATTGAGGAGAGGGAGAGTGAAAAAAATCTGAAGAATTGTGATTATCCTCTCCCACATTTTGGTGTTGGTGTATTTATAGGATTTGGAACAATTCCAATCCTAATCCAATTACACTTTGTCCCTAAAGAAGTTATTAATTAATAATAACTCTTATTATTAATTTAAATAAAATCCTAATTTAACTATAACTACTTTAGTTATAGTAATCCTACTAATTAAAGAGTCCTTATTAAAAGAGGATTCCTTAATTAATAGGGATAAGTCAACAACCAACAAAGGGAGGAATCCTAGTCAAACTAGGATACCTCAAACCTCAAAGGGGGGGCGTGAGCATCAAGGGGGTGTGTGGTTTGGGAAGTTTAACACTCCTAGTTGCATTCTAACTCCATGTAATCTTAATCCTAATTGCAATCCAACCATTAGATTTTAATTCCTTAATTAATAGAGTTATTACTCAATAATTATTCAAGTAACCAAATCCCAATCCAATTAGGATTTCCAAAGTGGACGCCCCACCCTAGGGTATAAACCCATGGGCTTGGGCTCATATTAAAGGTCCATATTAATGGGTTTATGGATATGGGTCAAACCCATTTTCCCTTTAATTAGGTTAATTAAATAATTATTAAAATAATCCCTAGATTCAAATTCACAATTAATTTAAACCATAGATTAATTTTTAATCTATTTAATTAATGATTAACTTTTTATCACTTAAAATAATTGATTAACATTTAATCAATTATTGAGCTTGTATTTCTTATGTGAGCATCTTCACAGATTGCTCTGGGACATTCTTACCCTGACTTACCCAATGTTATCCCATTGACCCTAAACAGGAATTGCATCGGAATTGCAAGTGACGTGAGATATCCATGTTGCAATTGAATCTCAATGTATGAACATTTAACCAATACGGACCCCGCCACATGAACTTTTTAATTCAATTTATCCTTCCAAATACATTATCCCTAATGGGCCTTTGAGATTGACATACTATCTAACTCATAGCCCATTGCGCATCATCCGGGTTTCCAAGATTTATGATTAAGCCATGAGAAACAATTTCTCATGAAAAACATTTTGAGAAAATCCTTTAATAAGTATAATATCTTTTAATAAAAGTATATTTCAAAACTTATTTTGATTTCAAAATCACCTGCACAGGATTTGAACTTAATTAACTGTCATACCCGGAACTTGGATAATCTCTCAAATAAATGAGCATAGATTTCTTGTTTGAAATTCATCATGACTCGAACAGCTTTTTGACTATCTCACTGTCACTGTATTGTATTCCCTAAGTTAGAAAATACTTTGGTGGAATCCAAACAATTAGATCACTGCTCAATCATAGATGAACACATCAGATCTAAGGATCATCGAAACTGTTCAATGTGAATGAGAGACCAACTATCTGATAGTATGTTTATGCAAGAGGTCTCTCATTGAATGCAATCAGTCAGTGTACATTTAAGCACCCATATGCTGATGTGTAGTCTCCACTACAATAGTTCAAGATAGAACTATATCTCAACTATTGAGAACATATTAGCATTCTGGCAGCCATATAAGTGAAGTGCCCAGCTTCACCCACAGCTGTGACTATATAAAGTATAAGAAACCGGAAAGTTATATCTGCTTGTGCTAATCTAATCACAAAACTTTCCTATAATATATCCTATGGACTTTTATCGATATCTCATATCGTATAGATCATCTCATGATCATGGTCAATTACCCATAATGAATACATAATAGATTAAGAAGAAGACTTTATTAATGAAATTAATAAGAGTCTAACAATCTAAATGAATTTTCTGGGCATGATGTCTAACAGGAAGGGCCTTACGTCATTGAGAAGGTATATGCCAACGGAGCATACTTGCTGACTTCAATGGATGGAGAATGAATTATCCTTCCAACCAATGCAAGATTCCTCAAGTAATACTACTCCTAGGAATCGAAACGCTCGCTAGACTAAAACTTTAAAAGACGGTCTAGGCTAAATTTAGAGCACAAAAAGACTCGCTATGTTGAAAACCCCAAGGGGTAGCCTAGGCAAAATTAGAGTCAAAATCATGCTCGCTAAGATGAAAACCTTAAGGGGCGGCTTGGGCAAAAAAATTAGAGCGACAATGACTCACTAAGTTGAAAACCCTATGGGGCGGCTTAGACAAAAATTGAGTCAAAATAAAATGCCTGCTAGACTAAAACTTCAAGAAGAAGGTCTAGGCAAAAATTAGGGTGACAAATAGCTCGCTAGACTAACACTCTATGAGTCTGTCTAGGCAAATATTAGAGCAATTTGACAGGCTCCTGAATACGAGCCAAAAAGGTTCACGGTGCTTCAAAAGTATCCAGAATACTAGACCGAAGTCCAAACCCTCCTAGGCATGAACGGAAACTGCCTATTCGCTATCAAATTATGAATCAAAGCTTCAAAAGCCCCCAAATACAAGGCCGAAGTCTAAAGAACAGAAACTACCTATTCGGTCTCAAAATACGAATCCAAACACCCCTTCTGAACTACGTTTGACTTGATTCTATCATGGGTATGTAGGCAGCCTGAGAAAATTAACTTGGGTTCAGTCAATTCTTCTAAAAGAACACCATTCCCCTATTAAAAAGAAAAGAGAAATTTATGTCGTGAAAATAGAAATGACACAGATTGAATGACAAAATAAAAAAATTTCATTCAATGGGAGGATTTACATTAGGGGGATTCACATCAGGGAGATCGTCATTGATAGGATGTATGTCAAGGGGGTTTGCATCAATTAAAGGAGTGATATTTGAAAAAGATAATTTCTCCATTCTAATGCGTTGCTCTTTATAAAGACATGCAACTTCCTGACAAGCGTCTGCCAAACCCTCTTTCAATCGGATGATCTTCCCAGAGTCTTCTAACCTTGAAGTTTCATAGATCGCCCCTCGGATAAGTCAGAACTGATGGTTGTGAGCTCTGTTTCCATCGATTCACGAGCACTTTTTATTTTGGAAGCTCTAACCAAGGCTTCTTGCAGTTGTTGATGAAGGCTCTCTACTTCGGCGTTTGCAACCCGCTGATGCTCTGCAGTTCGATGGACTCTATCGCACAAATCATTGGCAGCTTCGGTCAACTCTTCTATTTTAAAAGAAGTGTCGCTGACACACCCCCTAGCTTCTACTTCAAGATTGCTGATCTGTTCTATGTTATTCAATCAGAATAATTTCATGGCTGAACTGATCCAAGCTTCAGCTTCTCGCTGCTTGATAGGATCCCTGATGCCCAGATGGTCAAGAATGTTAAAGGCTGAGATACAGTCGTCCTGCATCTGCTCAAAATCCTTGAAGGTTTTATTGAGTAGCGAAGTCTTCAAGTACATGCTTAGCGCTTTCTGCATAAGCATCGGCCAATAGCTTGGATGGAGGAGGAACTAGAGCATTATTAGGGACTCCGAAAGTAAATAGTGGAGCATCAATGATTCCTCTGATCATACCTATAAATTTTTTTTTGGGGAGTTAGAAGAGATATATATATAAAAGCTACATACTAGGAAGTCCAGAGATTATCCCAAGAAGGGAATCAAAATTATCCATGTCCACCATCCATTTATCAGAGGGAATGCCCCTAAATCCTTGAGGCCCACCATCGGATTGATTTGACAGAGGAGTAGAGGGAGTATATTCGGGGAAGGGAGTCTGCCAGGAGATGCTGGAGACTGATTAGCCGGAGGAGTGGATGGCCTGTACTCAGGTGAAGGGGTCATGGTAAGAAAAGGTAAGCTCTCAAAAGTCGACCCTTCACCAATGAACGGCGTAGAATAAGGAACTATTTCCATTCCAATTACGTCGGCATCCTGATCTTCTTAGATATGGAGTTCAGGAGAGTTTAGTTCAGGCTCTTGAACAACCTCAATATTGACTCCAGTTTTAGGTACAGTCCCCACGTCCGGCTCAACATCAAGTTCAATGTTGGCCTCAACTTCGGGTCTTACATCGACCTCAATATCCATTTCAGCCTCTGGTCTTGCTTTGGCAAGTATTTTAGCATCCGGCTCTGGTTCAGCCTGTAGGTCTGAGCTCATCTCTGTCTCAGCCCTTGCTTCGACAATATTAGCTGGCTCTTGTATCATCTCAGATATGACTGACCTTTTAGACTCTATTGAGACTGCTTGATCTACATTGGGTACTTCATCAACAGGGTTAATGCTTGTTGTGTTCACTATCACCACTGTCTCAGTCCTTGTAATGCTAGGATCAACTTCAGCTGGTACTGCCTCAGAAATAACTCCTACGGTTTGAATGATCTCTCTGTCAGCCTTCGAACCAGATGATTAGCCACTCTTAAGAGCACGCTTCTTGGCTTTGCTAACCGCTCATTGAACTTGGATAGATCGTAGAGTGGCTTCGGCCGTTTGAACTTCAAAAAGTAGCTGTGCTTTTAACTCATTGGCTCTACGAGCCTCTTCCAATGCAACAGCCAGACGATCATCATGAGGATTCAAACTTATAAAAACATCTTCATCATCAGCAACTTCATTCGAAAGTCGATCAGGAGTAGATTGGTAATCATTCTATGTAGGTGAGTCGGCTCCACCATCGACATTATCAGTTGGGATGGCTACAACAGTCTCACCCAATCCTTCCAAAATATGAGGCCAAATAGCTACCCCAATAGTGGTCACAGTTGAAGGGTCTTCCGGACGAGCAATAAACTTTGCGGTGCCTTGAGGTCCCTCATACGTTTCTTCAAAATTGTCGATGTCAGCATAAATTGGTATATCAAGCTCAGCCACGAGGGGAGCTATCTTGGCCATCTGAATTTGTTCCTCAGTCAACTCAATGATGGGAGATGGGCTTCTCTGAGCACACTTGCCTTTTCCTACGGGAGTTGGTCTAGTCCTTGGACGCTTATGGGTAGTGGTAGCTGTCTTTTGTCTTTTAGCGAGTGCTTTAGCCCTTGATGGTTCTTTCCTCTTTCTAGCACCAGGTGTTTGAGCAGGAGCAGGTCCACCGGCCTCAGTAGTACCTACGGGAATCCTCGCCAAATGCTCTTTTAAAACTATGACTGGGATATCACGGCTGCCATACTTTAGATAGGCAGAGGTGCAATTTAGCCACCATGTGGAAAACCATAATGAAGGTCGACCGTCTTGTGCTTGAGAAGGAATGAAGAATCTTGAGCGAGTATCAACGCGTATCAAATGATTCTACTCTCATTTGATTTGATGGAAATTGACCAAGGTGCGACCAACAGTCTCTAATGCAGGTGGTTTTGCTTGGTCATACCCAAATTACCGGGCAAATCTGCTCGGGTAGTAAGATTCCACGAAGCATTCTTTACCGAGACGCCACAGCTGTTTGGCTGGACGAAGACTCATCATCAAAAAGTCCTTGCCAGAATAGCCCAGGCTCATGTCATCCACCAGATAGTCATTCCCAACCAGCTCGGAGGGGCCCTTGAAAGGACGAGCTCTGTAAAGACTAGGGGCAGCGAACATATGTTTAATTGTTTCCCAATAGCAGTACTTGGCTGGTGTCTGACTGACTATGTAGACTAAATATGGTAGATCCATCTCGGCTTTAGAAGTTATCCACCTCAGATAAAAAGAGGGGAAATACTGACCAATCTAGCAAAATAGGTACTGGAAGGGGGCTTGAGCTAGTTGATGACCCGGGTATTTGCTCTCGGAGATGACTCCTATCTCTTTGTATAATGATGTCATCATTGGAATAAGCAAGGAATGTCTTACGCCATTCCCCATTCCTCCTGCCATCATAAATGTTTTAGGACGTATTACTTCTCCTCTGTGCGAAAGCAGGACAAAACTGCACAACCATCAGGACAAGAAGATAGCCAGATAACCTTCTCTACTGACCCCTTCACTGGTCTTGATCTTTGAGTTTCTGATTTCTTCATTTGATGGAGTAATGTAAGTTGGCTTGGAATATTCGTATGGCTCTCCCTTGAAGAAACATTCCAGCCATTGCCTTAAAGTGACCCTGCTCACTTTGCGCGCCTTTACACCTTGACTCGGCATTGTTTCTTCAATTTCCTCTTCAGTGGCGGGAGCCTTGCCCTTATCCGTAGGGGGTGTCACTCTATCTGTGTTTGCTTTCAGAAGGGCATTGTAAATCCTATATAGTTCTCTGGTGCAAGAAGGGATGTTCTCTGAATACAGAACATTGTTGGAAGGATTAAACTCATCATAGAAGGCTCCACTGACCGGCAGCCTCGAAATACGATTTATCACATGGATAGAAAGTCCGATCTCCCCCCAAGCATTGTGAAAGGTATTGGTCTCAGAACACCAGCGGTTGAGAAGGCTGTGAAATAGAAAAGGATCTCGCTTATATTCGTATCTGGCGAGTCTGATTGCTCCTCAGATGCTAAGAACTGTCAAATCATCACGAAAATGTACATATACGTCGTGGACCCATGATGGCCATAGAATTCTGCCGTCGACTTAAAGGGGGATCCGGATAAAAATTTATGCGGAAACTAGATCCCCTAGATCTTAACACCATAAAAAGCATCAAAATTATCTAAGAGTTTTAGTCATATCACCACGGTGAATGTTTTTCACCGGTGAAGCTTAATTCACTCGAACCGCCAGAACTCTTTGTAGAGATTTCTCCGAAAAAATACTAGAAGCTCATTCCTTGTTCTTCGCTATCCCCATGAAGCTTTAGAATCTCCTTTGGACCTATAGAAACAAGAGGAAGAAGATGGATCAATGGTGCAGACCTTCTATCACCAATAATACTAAGGTTCAAAACCCTAAATTCGCAAAACCCAACTAGGACCACCAATATAGCTCACAAAAATCCCTAGGGGGCTCCACTAGGGCTCATACATTGGAGAGAGAGAGGAGAGTAGAGAATAAATTCTGGAGAATTCTACTTAATGGTCTAGGGAGTTGGGGTATTTATAGACTAGGATCTTATCCTAATCCTACTTCAACTTGATCTTATCTAGTAGGATTTATTAATTAACAATAACTCTAATTATTAATTAAATAAACTCCTGCTTAATCTATAACTACTTTAGTTATAATCCTATTAATTAAAGAGTCCCTATTATAAGAGGATTCCTTAATTAAAAGGGATAAGTCAACATCCTACACCAAAGTAGGAAACCTAGTCAAACAAGGAATCCACAAGGGGGGGCGTGAGCTTCTATGGGGCGTGGGATTTGAGGAGTTAAAACTCCTTATTGTAATCTAATTACAATAACATCTTAATCCTAATTGCAATCCAACACTTGGATTTTAATTCCATAATTAAAGGAATTAAATTTCAATAATTATTCAATTAAACAAATCCTAATCCAATTAGGATTCCTCAAGTGGGCGCCCCACCCTAGGGTTTAAACCCATAGGCTTTCGCCCATATTAGAAGTCCATTTTAATGGGTTTATGGATATGGGTCAAACCCATTTCCCCTTTAGTTATGTTAATCAAATAATTACTAAAATAATCCCTTAGTTTAAATTAACAATTAATTTAAACAATAGATTAACTATTAATCTATTTAATTAAATTATTAACTTTTAATCACTTAAAATAATTGATTAACTTTTAATCAATTATTGAGCTTGTATTTCTTATATGAGCAACTCCACAGATTGTTCTGGGACATTCTTACCTCAGCTTATCCAATGTTATCTCATTGACCCTAAGTGGGAATTACATCGGAATTGCAAGTAACATGAGATATCCATGTTGCAATTGAATCCCAGTGTATGACCATTAACCATTACGGATCCCGCCACATGAACTTTTAAATTCGATTTATCCTTCCAAATACATTATTCCTAATGGGCCTTTGAAATTGACATACTATCTAACCCATAGCCCATTGCAAATCGTCCGGGTTTCCAAGACTTATGATTAAGCCATGAGAAACAATTTCTCATAAAAAACATTTTGAAAAAATCCTTTTATAAGTATAATACCTTTTAATAAAAGTATATTTTAAAAATTATTTTGTTTTCAAAATCACCTGCACAAGATTTGAACTTAATCAACTGTCTTACCCGGAACTTGGATAATCTCTCAAATTAATGAGCATGGATTTCTTGTTTGAAATTCATCATGACTCGAACAACTTTCTGACTATCCAACTGTCACTGTATTGTATTCCCTATGTTAGAAAATACATTGGTGGAATCAAAACAATCAGATCATTGCCCAGTCATAGATGAACTCACCAGATCTAAGGATCATCGAAACCGTTCAATGTGAATGAGAGACCAACTATCTGATAGTATGTTTATGTAAGAGGTCTTTCATTGAATGCAATCAGTCAGTGTACATTTAAGCACCCATATGCTGATGTGTAGTCTCCACTACAATAGTTCGAGATAGAACTACATCTCAACTATTGAGAACATCTTAGCATTCTGGCAGCCATATAAGTGAAGTGCCTAGCTTCACCCACAGCTGTGACTATATAAGGTATAAGGAACTGGAAATTTATATCTACCTATGATAATCTAATCACATAACTTTCCTACAATATATCCTATGGACCTTTATCGATATCTCATATCGTATAAATCATCTCATGATCATGGTCAATTACCCATAATGAATATAGAATAGATTAAGAAGAAGCAATTATTAATCAAATTAATAAGGTTCTAACAATCTAAATGACTTTTCTGGGCATCATGTCCAACACGACTGTGGAGCAATTCTTGACTACCATAGAGATATCCCAGCAAAAGTCATCAGTCCGGGTCATCAAGATAGGGAAAACTTCCTTCAATACCCTCTCTGGGTCTTCGTCTGTTCGGTCTACTACAGCTCGAGAAGGTATTAGATAACTTCCATCAAGGACCAATCTGTTGCCGATCAAACTTTTCTCAACATCATAAATACAGGCAGGTATTCTCCCGCAAAGTACCTACTCTCTTGGATCTGTAACTGGAAGAGGCTCAACGTCCTCTAACCCGAACTCTCCCATGATTTCTAGTTGGCAATTCAGACTTGCCCCATTTTTCTCATCTTCATCAGTGTCAACAAGGCGAAGGTTCCCAATCCCATGAAAGTATCTTGGTGCTCCAGCCATTCTACAGAAGAAAGAAGACAAGACATGCAAAATGATTTAGTTCAAGGAATTTAAACCAAATTATGAATTTCAGATTAAATGGTCATAATTGGGCCTTTAGATGGGAGTATACACCTATCTTAACAATCTGAAAGGGTTAATCATTTGATTAAAGGATTAATCAATTTCAGACTTAAGATCAAAACCTAAGTCTGTGAAATTTAAAATGCCTTACTTAAGGCATGCATCCTAGAGACTTTTGCTAAGGCAAATGTCTATGGATATTTATCATTGCAAATGTCTAAGGACAAATGCTAAGGATAAGATCCATGGACAAGTCCATGAATAAAGTCATTTGATTCAAGGACTAAGGTTTTGTGAAATGCCCATCAGTGGGAAATATCCACGGATACTCAAAATTTCCAAGGGAAAAAGCTTATAAAAGTTAGGTGTATCTGTGGAAAAGTCCACGGATGAACAGTTTGTTGAGTCAAGGCTTCATAACCTATGGATAGCCCATCTATGATGAATATCCCATGGATACTCAAAATTTCAATGGATAAGATTCTGTGAAAATTAAGTGCAGCCGTGGATACTCCGTGGATAAATTTTAGGCTCGCGGACAAAAGTCTTGTAGGCGATATGTCCGTGGAAAATATCCACAGATACTCAATATATTCATGGATAAATAGCCATGCATATTAAAAGCATCTGTGCATAAAATCCACGAATAATTTTTAAGCACACGAACAAAAGTCCTGTGGGCAGTTTGTCCGTGGAAAATATCCACGGATACTCAAAATATTCATCGACAAAAGTCCATGAAAATTAAAGGCATCCGTGGATAAAATCCACGGATCATGTTTGAGCTCACGGATAGAAATCTTGTGGGCAAGCTATCCATGGCCATAGACCACGGGCAGTGAGTCACCAGTCTGGTTTCCCATGACCGGAGAACTCAAGGGTTCCAACAATGGAACCAGAATTCCTGCTAGAAATTACAGGGAGCCCAAAAGGGCATCCCAAGCTCTCCCTGATCTTGGGAAAACCCAAGAAATGCAAAAAATGTATTTCAAGGGATCCCAGGACCAAAGAGATCCAAAGAATGCCCAAATGGGCATCCAATCCGTCAAAATGAGGTCTGAAACTCTCATTCCCGTCGTCAGTAAATCAAGAAAAAAAAAATCAGGGAAGAACACTGGTTTTTCCCCCCATTAACCCTAACTAGGGTCAAATCTTACCTTGAAATAAGGGAAAGATTCAAAAGAAGAAAAAGGGATTTCTTGTTTTCTTGGAGAAGAAAACTCTGAACTCGGAAAGCTCTTGGTTCGAAGGGTTGGGGGAGACAAAGTGTCTTCCCCAAGCCTAAGGCATCCTTATAAAGGTTGCCTTTTGGCTAATCTTGACCATTTATTTCAAAATGGACGGTTCGGATGGTAGGGATACTTCCCCCCCCCCCCCCCGTCCTGCCTTAATGACAGAGGTGACCTCATCATGAGGGCGCCTCGATCAAGGAAACCCATCGTGGGTTTCCAACTAACACCCTAACTGGAGGACAGTTACGCCTCTCCACTATCACTGTTAGGTGTTAGGATCCAGATGGATGGATCATTTCCAGCCAGCCAGATCCTGAGGGGCATTTGTGGGCAGTGAAATCTCAACGTCCATTGCCCAAGTGTATGTGTAATGGCACACACCTGATCAGTATCTCTCAGAGAGACGGTTTGATTCACGTATTCCTGTGGCACGCACAGTCCTTTTGGCTGTCAGCATTAAATGGTGATGGCTGGCATCATGCCACCCAGTAAGGCAAGGTGGGGTTTGATCCATGGGGATAAACCTCAAGAATCTAACCCTAGGTGAGAGTTTCTAAGGGGCTGACACGCGTCAATCCATGAGGACCAAAACCTCAGGATAGCTTCTGAGTACCAGCCTCCGAGAGGCTGATATGTCCCCCATCCTTGAGGATTCAAACCCCACGGATCAAACTTGAATGCCAACCCCGAGAGGTTGACACGTGTCTAGTCTGTGAGGATAAACCCTCACGGATCCATACTTGAGTGTCGGCCTCCAAGAGGTTTACACCTCTCCAATCCGTGAGAATAAGTCCCCACGGATCAAACTTGAGTACCAGCCTCTGAGAAGCTGACACCTATCCAGTCCGTGAGGATAAATCCCCACGGATCAAACTCAAGTGTCAGCCTCCGAGAGACTGACACTTGACCAATCCGTGAGAATAAATCCCAACGGATCAAAGTTGAGTGCCAAACCTAAGAGGTTGACATGTGTCTATCCGTGAGGATAAATTCTCACGGATCAAACATCATCTCTTGGACCTAACCCAGTCCATGGGCGAGCCCTATGGTCTCACCTTCTGGTCCGTGGGCAAGACCAATGGTCTTATCCTCTAGTCCATGGGCAAGACTTATGGTCTCACCTTCTAGTCTGTGGGCGAGACCTATAGTCTCACCCTATGACCCATGAGCAAGACCTAAGGTCTTACACTCTAGTCCATGGGTGAGACCCATGGTCTCACCCCTGGTCCGTGAACTGACTGAGGTCAGTCTGTCCCCAGCTGACAGTCAGTATCTGACTGTCATAGGGTAGAGACTCCTTGATACAAAGGATTCTCTGTCAAGTTGTGGAGATCCTAAGATAAGGATCCCCTCTTTTAAAATCTCATGGGATGCCACATGACACCCCATAATGATGATAGGATTAGGACTATGTCCTATATCCTAGGAAAGGATGTGATTAAACATCATTCTTTTCGAAAGGTACTAGGATTCCCCCTAAAAAAGGAAAACCTGGTACAAGAGTCCTTAAAAGAAGAGGATTCTATTGAGCTTGAGGAGTCTCCCAGATAAGGGAGACCAATGAGGTGGCATCTTCTAAGAGGAGAGCCCTTTTTGACTATCCTAAAATAAGGGAGTCAAAGAGAGACCAAAAGAGGACTCTCTCAAACCTATAAAATGAGGGTTTCTCACAAGAAACCCATAGGAAAAAACACGAAGGAATACACAGAAAAAGGAAGAAAAAGAGAAAAACTCTCTACTCTCCTTCAAGTAGCAGCAAAAAGCAAGGAAGAAAATTTCCTTGCCATGGAGAATATCATATGAGCCTCATAAAAATGGCTATCACCATTTTTCTTTATTTTCTGCAAGTATAAAGTTCTCAATGAGGCAATTGTAACGCCTACATGGGATCTGGGAAACCAATTGAATAAATACAAATACTTTATTCAATATTTGTTCTTCTGTAAATTCTTCTTCTCAATCAAAGGTTCTTCCCCCAAATAGAAAAGGTAATTTAGCAGTCTGAATTTACTCAGATTGGAAGGATAGTCCCCCACAACAAATAATAAACTCCATACAACAATAGAAGAAATTTGATAAGCAAAGATTAATTTTACGCTTACAGTGATAGATATGAACCTCGAAGAGGGTGTGAATATATTTCTAATGGTTCAAGAATCACTCGATTCCGATGAGCGGTGACAAAACTAGAGGTCCTGAAAATTGAGGGTATTTCCAGACATTCGTCTTTTTGACACAGAGTATTTTATACTCTTGTTCCTCCTTCCCAAACACCTTATACAATTTCCATACATAATTTAATTCATTCAAAATACCTCATTTTATTTCAAAACATGAAACCATAATTCCATTAAGGATTTAGGCCTTGAAAAGTACTATTCACATCACTATTCACAGCACTATTCATAGCACTGTGAACTTGGTTTCTGGGGTTCTACATACACACTTAGGGTATTTTATACCCTATTCTTTTAGATACTTAGAGTATTAGTATACTCTTGTTTTGGACTCAACATGCACATATAAACCCTCACTTCACTTCCCTCAAACAAAGGGCACATAGAAGGCCTTAAGCTTTGAAAGCACTATTCACATGAATAGTGCATATGAAATTTGGGGCTCTACATCCTCCCCCTTATAAGAATTTCATCCTCGAAATTAGGACTTCAGTACCACGAGTGGGGATACTAAAGGGGAAGCCTGTAGTGATCCTAGGTACAACACAATGAGTGACTCAGTTGTTGCCCAATCACGTGGACTTAGCATTTGCTCAACATTATATTCAAATATCATTCAAGCGTGGAAAAACATCATAAGATATAAATAACATGTTTATACACATAGTATCACACAGAAATATACATGCATATAGTATAAGCATACAATGATGTTCCTTCGCAACTTAACCTTGCTAGGGGCTCAAGTTCGGTTGACGTTTCAACCGGTTTCTAAGACTAAGAGTGAGCGTGGATTTTGTTACCCACTCACTATGTTGTTTGGGAGATTAAGAGTCGCCACTTATTAATTCTGAGAAATAAGTCCCAGATTATGGATAAGGTCATTGTGGTCTACATTAAAGTCTAGGTAAGAGGTTCAATTAAGCCTCAGGAAAAGTGTTAGGCACCCTAGGACCCCCATTTTACAATGGTTACTTACTCCCTAGGTATAAGCCAAATTGATATCAAAGTTTTATTCAAATGCCTAAGTTTTAGAATATACTAATCTAAAAAAGGAGAAAATCCTAAATAGGGTCAAACCCGTGTGGGGTTGCCTATGTACTCACATGAGATGAGATCAGATCGAGAGTAGTTCTGGCACATGAGCCAGTGTTAAGGCTAGGGGAGTGTGTGTGTGCCTAGGGTGGCTAGGGCTTAGTCCGAGGGCAAAGGTTTGATTGACCGGATTGGTCAAGTGCATGATCTAGAGGGTTTGGGTCCGGAGTCTAAGGATTAGGCTCGGAGGCCAAGACATGGGCTTGAAAGCCAAATGTAGAACCCCGAAACTTTTTATATATGCCTTGGAATGTGTATCAAGGCATGATGGCTTGTAATCTCCAAATTCATGAAATGAGAATTTGAAACTTTTGAAAATAGTTTCAAGAATGCTATAATTAATTAAATAAATTATCTACCAATGTCTATAAGCCTTGAAAGGGTCCTAGTCGTGTTTAGAAGAGGTCAAAAGGTAAGTAGGATAAGTCCAAGTAGTAGGGATGGATGAAAATGGACTCAGTGTAGAAATTTACAGAGCACCGACGCTCGGCCCATATTGGCGATCGATTAGTCCACAACCGATTGATCGGTAGCTAGCGACTGGTGCACTTTTTTGTATGGGGAAAAATTCCAGAGAGCATGTTTTTGACCGATCGTCCGGTCAAAACACCGGTCGCTCGGTAGGCAACTGATCGCTCGGTATTAACCACCGATCGCTCGGTCTTTCGCGTTTTTACAGAATTTCAGTAAGGGCCTTTTCGTCTTTCGGGAGTTATACCCTTGCCTATTAAGGCTCGCTCAAACCTTAAGGGTTTCATTCACCACACTTAGAGTATTTGAGAGGAAGGGAGAGAGGAGAAAGGGGATTCTAACCTAGGGTTTTCACTTAAGAAGGAATCAAGGGTTTGAGACCCTAGATCATCACAAGCTCGGATTTCTTCAAGTACTCGGCTCAAGCTCGTGAGAAGCACGTTCCCCAAGCTAGGGCAGCAACAACACACACGTTTTAGAGGGTTTTTCCTCGCTTCTTCTAGGTCGGTACCTTCCTCCTAGTTCATATCCTCCATTTTTCTTCCCTTCTTTATTGTTTTTCCTAAAGTACGAACCTAATAGTAGATGAATTGTTGTGTGAGAATGAATGTTAGGCAGAGGATGCCATGTGTTTGGGATGTGATGAATGAAATGGGAAGGGTATTGTACCAATAATAAACACACATGTTTGTTGTGAATATAAACCCACCTAGAAAAGCAAGGTGTAGGCTTTAACAAATAATGTACACACCACATGTTTGATGAAATGCCAAGGTGAAGAAAATGAGTTGGAAATCAAGAAATGCATGCTTAAAAGCTTATGGAATTGCTAGGGTTTATGATAGTGTGATAAATTGCTTTCTCTAAATGGCATAAATATTCACTTGTTCAAATTCATGATATTTTATGTATTGTTGAAATCGCAAATGTCATATTTAATTTCAAGTGAAAGCATGTACACAATGTCACAAGCACGACATGCAGGACATGGTTTACTGGCATTTTCAAGAATTAGGTTTAGAGGTGGGACATATCTTACGATATGTTTTACCTCACTTTTCACAAAAACAAGAACAAGCATTACTCATGAGGGAGTTTACACTTCCCTCCCATCTCATTGAAAGAGGGGTCTCCCCTCACTCACAAGTACATAACATCGAAAGAAGGGTTTTCCTTCCCTCTCAAGTGCATCTCATTGAAAGAAGGGTCTCCTTTCCCTCCCAAAGTGCATCTCCCAAGTGCATCTCACAAGCACATCTCACAAGTTACATGAGCATGTTTAAATTCCAAGGAAGTACGCATGACACGCATGATATGACACGCTCAACAAGATCAAGTAAGACAAACATGACAAGTTTTTCATGCATGAAAAGGGTATTTTGAGTCAAGTCAAGTGCACGATGAGTTCTAGAGTTTTATGAGCTTTTATGTGATGCAAGCATGAATATAAACTGTGTTACTTTCCTGTTATTATAAAAATTGCTTCCTTCTTATCTCTGTCATTATTGTATGCTATGAATATTGGTTAGCATTCTATACACGCTGAGTATTCCATGCTCAACTGTACGTTTATGTCGGCAGGTACTGAGGGAGCTACTGCTCCATTTGATATCTGTGTTCCTGGCCCATGGGTGGAAGAGGAGTACGTTGAGGAACCTACGGAGGAACCTCATGGAGATGAGTACTACTAGGTGGTAGCTTCTAGGTGATTGTAGGCGAGCGTGAGAGATTGTATCTTTGTATTTTGGTGGGCCTGTCCGCACTTTCTTTTGTTTTCCTTTTTGTATAAACTTGGATCACATGTACATATATTTAGAGGTTTGGTTAGACTTCCGATGTGCCATGTTAGTCATGTTTCCATTATTATTATCCTCTATTGTATATGCTCTAGGTATTTTGCTGGTTGGTTTGTCAAGCAAGTCATGTAAGTCATGACAGGTCATCCAAGATTCACTCTAACTCCTAGGGTGGGTTTTGGGTCGCTACAAAAGTGGTATCAGAGCTTAGGCTTTAGGTCCTTAAGGTCACTTAGAATCTAGTACCACAGCTTGACAAGAGCATATGTTGGGAAACTAGTTAGGAAGGAAGTAAGTCGGAAGCGAGTCATGTTCCAAGTGTAAGACTAAACTTTAGTCTTGGTCTAAATGGTTATTTCAACCAAGTACAGGTCTTAGGGATGTTAGAACACAAAAGTATAATATTATAAATACTCTGATGACTTGATGTGATGTATATTAGTACTATGAAATTTATACAAATGGAATTATTGTGAAATGGAATTGTGATAAAATGTGATTTCAAAATAGACTCATGCGGTGCTATTGTCTTAGGACTTTAGTCATGAGGCGAGGCACACAGGGTCTTGGGCCACACACTAGAGCTACCTCTTCTTCTTGAGATGAGGATGAGCAGCCAGACCTCTCTTAGGTCATAGGCTCTATTCCTGAGACACTCGCCATACTGGCGGCTCGGTAAACTATACCATCATCAACAGCACCTACTCCACCGCCCGTAGCTCCAGTGCATCGTACAGCTGGGGTTGAGGCATTCCAGAGATTGAGGACTCCATCATTCCATGGGAGTGTGGACCCTCTTGCTGTAGAGGGATGGATTCTCCAGTTGGAGAAAATCTTTGTGGTCCTCTCACCCACAGAGGAGGAAAGAGTAACATGAGCAGTTTTCATGCTAGAGGGTGAGACACACCACTGGTGGTTGTCCGCCTTGAGGACTCGAGATTTGACCATGCAAGGTCAACCCTGTACTTGGGATGAGTTTAAGGACATGTTTTACAAGAAGTATTTTCCAGTTGGATCTCGGGAAAAGAAAAAAAGAGAGTTCATCAATCTAAAGCAAGGTTCGATGACTATGGCCGCTTAGGAGGCCAAGTTCTCGGAACTCTCTAGATTTGTGCCTCACATGGTTGCCACTGAGGTAATGAAGGCGAGGAGGTTTGAGCAAGGGCTCAATGATGTTATTATGGAGAAAGTCTCGGCTTTTAGGCATGCTACCTACCCTGAGATAGTAGACAAGGCCTTGTTGATCGAGGCCAATTTTGAGGCCGTGTCCAAGAAGAGAGATTTGGCGAGAGGCCAACCTGGCAGTTCAGCACCCCCAGAGAGGCGGGCTCAAACTGGCCCTTATCAGTACATATGGCCAACACCACCTCAGTATACGTGGCCATCACCACCGATGAGGCCATCTTATTCACCTCCAGTTCCACGGTCGTACATGCCTCAGGTGCCATGACCTCAAGCTCTTCCAGCTTCACGGCCAGTTGCACCCCAGGTGGCGAGGTATGCTCCACCTGCGGCCCCTCTTACCTATACACATGAGGTCTGCACGTCTTCCGGCCGAAGGCATCCGACAGGAGATTACCAAAGAGCATCGGATGGATGTTTTCACTGTGGTCGCCAGGGCCATGTGATCAGGGTTGCCCTAGTCAGCATTTTCCAGGCCAGCCTCAGGGGATTAGGCCTCCAACATGCCCAGCAGGATCATACTAAGCGTCCTCTCAGCCTACACTAGGCACAGCTCCCATCTTTCGGGCTCCATATAGGATGGCCCCGATTGAACTCAAGGAGTTGAAGACACAGTTAGAGGAGATGCAAGGCCTTGGTTTCATTCAGCCAAGTGTCTCACCGTGGGGTGCTCTGGTTTTATTTCTCAAGAAGAAGCATGGCTCGATGCGGATGTGCATCGATTACCGACAGTTGAACAAGGTCACTATAAAGAATAGGTATCCATTACCTAGGATTGATGACCTGTTCGATCAGTTAAAGGGAGCGAGATTTTTCTCGAAGATTGATCTTCGGTCAGGTTACCACCGGTTGAAGATCAAGGCTGAAGATGTTCCAAAAATTTCTTTCAGGACTCGGTATGGACATTACGAGTTCTTGGTGATGCCTTTTGGTCTCACGAATGTGCCGGCAGCTTTTATGGCTCTGATGAACCGGGTATCCCAGCCATACCTGGATCGATGTGTGATCGTGTTAGTCAAGGACATCCTAATATATTCCCAGACATGGGAAGATCATGTGCGAGACCTTCGCCTTGCTTTGAAAATACTAAGAGAGCATAAGTTGTATGCCAAACTAAGCAAGTGTAAATTTTGGTTGGAAGAAGTAGTGTTCCTAGGCCACGTTGTTTCTATGGAAGGCATCTCGGTGGATCCGAAGAAGATAGAGGAAATCATGAGTTGGGCAAGGCCCAAGAGTGTCACACAGATACGCAGCTTCCATGGGTTGGCAGGCTATTACAAAAGATTCGCAGAGGGGTTCTCCAGTCTTGCAGCACAGATCACTTACCTGACAAGAAAAAATGTAAAGTTTGTATGGAGTGATAAGTGCGAGATCAGTTTCACGGAACTGAAGAAGAGGCTTACCACGGTCCCCATCCTTGTTATGCCATCCGAACGTGGTGGTTATGAGGTGTATAGTGATGCCTCGCACGTCGGGCTTGTGTGCGTTCTCATGCACCACAAGAAGGTCATTGCCTATGCATCAAGACAATTAAAAGAGCATGAAAAGAATTACCCCACACATGACTTGGAACTTGCTGCAGTCGTGTTTGCACTTAAGATTTGGCACCATTACCTTTACGGGGAAGAGTATCAAGCCACTGATACTGACTTGTTGGCTTTCCGGGACAAGGAAGTTGCTAAGGGTAGTGAGGACTTCTCTCTTACTAGCCGAGATGCTATTACATTCAAGGGAAGATTGTGTATTCTAGCCAATGCGGATCTTCGGCAAGAGATTATGGATGAAGCCCACCGTTCGAAGTATGCAGTGCATCCTGGGGGTACGAAGATGTACTGGAACCTCAAGCAGCATTTTTGGTGGTGAAATATGAAGAGAGATGTGGCAGAGTACGTGGCACAATGCTTAGTGTCTCAATAGGTGAAGGCAGAGCACTTGAGACCGACGGGTCTATTACAGTCTCACCCTATTCCCGAGTGGAAATGGGAGCACATCTCCATAGACTTCATTGTTGGTTTGCCAAAGACGGCAAGGAACTCGGATGCAATATGGGTAGTAGTAGATCGTTTAACGAAGTCTACACATTTCTTACCCTACTGGATTACTTTCAACTCAATTCAATTGGCTGCGTTGTATATCAAGGAGATCATTAGATTACACGGGGTGTCAGTCAGTATTGTGTCAGATCGGGATCCAAGATTCATGTCCAGGTTCTAGAAAATTTTTCAGGAAGCTATGGGTTCCCGACATGATTTCAGCACCGCCTTTCATCCACAGACGGATAGACAAATCGAGAGGGTGAACCAGATCATCGAAGACATGCTTCGAGCTTGTATGCTAGATTTCAAGGGCAGCTGGGAAGAACACTTACCTTTGGTTAAATTCGTCTATAACAATAGCTACCAGGCGAGCATCCAAATGGCACCATTTGAGGCCTTGTATGGGCAAAGCTGCAGGTCTCCTCTCTACTAGGATGAGGTAGGGGAGAGAAAGGTTTTGGGTCCTGAGTTGATCGAGAAAACTGTGAACAAGGTTAAGATCATCTAGGATCAATTAAAAGCCGTTCAAGATCGTCAAAAGAGTTATGCTGACACTCACCGCAGGGACTTGGAATTCCAGGTTGGGGATCAAGTCTTTGTGAATGTATCTCCTAGCAAAGGAATTATGAGATTTGGCAAAAGAGGCAAGCTTAGTCCTCGATATGTCGAGCCCTTTGAGATTATCACGTGAGTTGGTGAAGTTGCTTACGGGGTAGCTCTTCCACCTCACATGGTCGCGGTTCACAACGTTTTCCACGTATCTATGCTTCGGAAGTACATTGCGGACCCTTCGCATGTCATAGACTTGGAACAGTTGGAAATTCGAGAGGATCTCACCTTGGTTGAAAAGCCGGTTCACATATTGGATCAAAGAGATCAAGTCCTTCTCAACAAAACTATCCCGTTAGTTCTCGTACAATGGAAACATCATGCTCGAGAAGAGGCTACGTGGGAGCGAGAGGCCAAAGTCAAAGCAAAGTATCCGAAGTTGTTTGAATAGGCTTTTGTATGTACCATGTAATTCTGTGTTGGCTTTGTAATGCAAGTAGTGTCCAAATTTTGAGGATGAAATTTTTATAAGAGGGGAGGATGTAGAGCCCTGGAACTTTTTGTATATGCCTTGGAATGTGTATCAAGGGATGATGGCTTGTAATCTCCAATTTCATGAAATGAGAATTCGAAACTTTTGAAAATAGTTTCAAGAATGCTATAATTAATTAAATAAATTATCTACCAATGTCTATAAGCCTTGAAAGGGTCCTAGTCATGTTTAGAAGAGGTCAAAAGGGAAGTAGGATAAGTCCAAGTAGTAGGGATGGATGAAAATGGACTCAGTGTAGAAATTTGCAGAGCACCGATCGCTCGGCCCATATTAGCGATCGATCGGTCCACAACCGATTGATCGGTAGGTATCGACTGGTGCACTTTTTTGTATGGGGAAAAATTCCAGAGAGCATGTTTTTGACCGATCGCCCGGTTAAAACACCGGTCACTTGGTAGGCAACTGATCGCTCGGTATTAACCATCGATCGCTCGATCTTTCGCGTTTTTACAGAATTTCAGTAAGGGCCTTTTCGTCTTTGGGGCGTTATACCCTTGCCTATTAAGGCTCGCTCAAACCGTAAGGGTTTCATTCACCACACTGAGAGTATTTGAGAGGAAGGGAGAGAGGAGAAAGGGGATTCTAACCTAGGGTTTTCACTTAAGAAGGAATCAAGGGTTTGAGACCCTAGATCATCACAAGCTCGGATTTCTTCAAGTACTCGGCTCAAGCTCGTGAGGAGCATGTTCCCCAAGCTAGGGCAGCGACTCCACGCACGTTTTGGAGGGTTTTTTCTCGCTTCTTCTAGGTCGGTACTTTATGCTACCCTCCTAGTTCAAATCCTCCATTTTTCTTCCCTTCTTTATTGTTTTTCCTAAAGTACGAACCTAATAGTAGATGAATGGTTGTGTGAGAATGGATGTTGGGCGAAAGATGCCATGTGTATGGGATGTGATGAATGAAATGGGAAGGGTATTGTACCAATAATAAACACACATTTATGTTGTGAATATAAACCCACCTAGAAAAGCAAGGTGTAGGCTTTAACAAATAATGTATACACCACATGTTTGATGAAATGCCAAGGTGAAGAAAATGAGTTGTCAATCAAGAAATGCATTCTTAAAAGCTTATGGAATTGCTAGGGTTTATGATAGTGTGATAAATTGCTTTCTCTAAATGGCATGAATATTCACTTGTTCAAATTTATGATATTCTATGTATTGTTGAAATCCCGAATGTCATATTTAATTTCAAGTGAAAGCATGTACACGATGTCACGAGCACGGCATGCAGGACATGGTTTACTGGCGTTTTCAAGAATCAGGTTTAGAGGTGGGACATATCTTACGATATGTTTTACCTCACTTTTCACAAGAACAAGAACAAGCATTACTCATGAGGGAGTTTACAGTTCCCTCCCATCTCATTGAAAGAGGGGTCTCCCCTCACTCACAAGTGCATATCATCAAAAGAAGGGTTTTCTCTCAAGTGCATGTCATTGAAAGAAGGGTCTCCTTTCCCTCCCAAGTGTATCTCACAAGTGCATCTCACAAGCGCATCTCACAAGTTACATGAGCATATTTAAATTCCAAGCAAGCACGCATGACACACATGATATGACACGCTCGACAAGATCAAGCAAGATAGACATGACAAGTTTTTCAAGCATGAAAAGGGTATTTTGAGTCAAGTCAAGTGCACGATGAGTTCTAGAGTTTTATGAGCTTTTATGTGATGCAAGCATGAATATAAACTGTGTTACTGTCCTGTTATTATAAAAATTGCTTCCTGCTTATCTCTGTCATTATTGTATGCTGTGACTGTTGGTTAGCATTCTATACACGCTGAGTATTCCATGCTCCGCCATACGTTTATGTCGGCAGGTACTGAGGGAGCTGCTGCTCCATTTGATATCTGTGCTCTTAGCCCATGGGTGGAAGAGGAATACTTTGAGGAACCTCATGGCGACGAGTACTACTAGGTGGTAGATTCTAGGTGATTGTGGGCGAGCGTGAGAGATTGTATCTTTGTATTTTGGCGGGCTTGTCCGCACTTTCTTTTGTTTTCCTTTTTTGTATAAACTTGGATCACATGTACATATATTTAGAGGTTTGGTTACACTTCCGCTATGTCATGTTAGTCATGTTTCCCTTATTATTGTCCTCTATTGCATATGCTCTAGGTATTTTGCAGGTTGGTTTGTCAGTAAGTCATGTAATTCATGACAGGTCATCCAAGATTCATTCTAACTCCTAGGGTGGGTTTTGGGTCGCGACACCAAAAATTGAGCCCTGACACTAAGGATTGGCCCCGAAGGCCAAGAGATGGGCCTGCAAGCCAAGGGTTGAGCCCGGAGGCTAAGGATTAGGCCCGGAGGCCAAGGGTTAGCCCAATAGGCTAAGCTTTAGTCTGGTAAACTAAGGTTGGGCTCGGTATGCCAAGATTACTTAATCGGAGTTAAGAGATGAGTTAACCATGGTTAGAACTGCTAACCATGGTTAAAAGGCCAAATGCCAGAGTTTTGGTATTTTGGAATTTTTTAGATGTTTTTGGAAATTTTCCATGTTTTTACAAAGATTGAATTAGTCTAACCATGCTTAAAATTTAACCAGGGTTAAGCTTAACCCTTTAAGGTTCTGGTTCGGTCAGGAGTGGGCTTAGAGAGTGCAGCAGGGCCTATCCTAGCCTCCTACTAGTCCGGCCCTTGCAAGGCCACTGTTATATGAAAACAGTGGGATTTATGGTAGAATAATCACCGCCAAGTCCATTTCTTTATAGAATGGAATTGGCGGTTGTTATTCTACTGCCGCTGCTGCTTTTCTCTTAACAGTGACTTTGCAGCCAAAAGGGGAGTTCAACGGTGATGCTCAAGGGGTTCTGGATCTTAGAGGATGCTCAGGGGACTCAGGGCAAGTCCTGGGCCTAGTAGCCTTGGTCCTGGTCTGGATTGGGCATATAGTGGCCATTATATCATTGTGTGTAGAAGTCCAAGAATGTCAGTAGACTGTTTACCGACATTCTGGGTAGCTTCCATTTTTGTCAATTTTAACCATGGTTAAGCTAACTAGGGGAGCTTGGAAGGTGGAAGGAGGTCTCAAGGACTTAGGCCAGGCCCTGGACTGGACCAGGGATCAACCAAACGAGGCTTGGAGCTACTGAAAGGGAAAGCCTAGAAATGGCGGTACTATGTTTACCGCAGTTTCTGGATTTTTCCAGAATTTGAATTTCTCCCCATAGTGTTGCACCATGCTAGTTCCAAGGGATCCCTCATGAAATGAGGGTCCCTTAGAAAGCTCGGTGAGTGTCTACACGCGTAAGGGGCTATGTAGCCAAGATTTTTACCCTTGAGGGTTCCATACCGATGAGGAAGGTAAGGAGATCTCCTGTTTTTGGGTTTTGTAACAAATCAACATAATAAAAAAAAAAATCCCCTAGATTAGGACCAGGGGCTCACAGATGCTTTACAGAAGAGAAGGTGGGATAAGGGAGGACCCTATACAACTGAGCTACCTTCTACGATGTTGAAGATGGTGGAACTCGGGTGGGGAGGGAGCTGAGATAGTCCCTAGGATCTTCTGGTCCTGCCCTTGGACTTGGATTTTAGTAGGGCTAAGGTTTCCACAAGGTTTCTCCTCGAATTCTATAGGGTTTCACCAAGGTAGTTTTTGAATGCCCAAAAGCTTAGGGGGGCTTGGAATTTTATAGGAGAAGAGGTTGGGGACATGTAGGGCAATAAGACAGGGGTTGGTTGAGACCGCAGGAAGGAGAGGAGGTGGCCAGAGGCGTGCCTGATGCACTTGAGGGAGTAGGTTTTACGTAATATGTAAACTCCAGGAATGACAGTAATTCTAGTACCGTCATTCCCTCTCAAGGCATAAATGATAATGGTGGTAGAATAATTACCGTCATTGTTGAGTTTTTTCAGAAAAATATTTGGTCAGGTTTAAATGCTCATGCACGCGGTACAAATTTTACCAAAAAAGAAATGTCGGTAATTGGATTACCGACATTCTGATATTTTTTCAATTTCAAGGCTTGGGCCCCCTCCTAAGGCTTGACTAGGGTCTATGGGCCTTATATGGGCCCAGGGGCTGCTAGTCTACGGGTCTAGGCCCAAGGAGCCTTAGGTAGGTGTTGCATGGGCCTTGAGCCCATGTCCTAGGTTTGTAGGGTTTAGGATTGGATTAGGGCTAGCTAGGGTTGTCCTAAGGCTTAACTAGGGTTAGGCCTATGGTTTGAATGGGGTTTGCCTAGGGTTTGTCTTGGGTTGACCTAGGGTTTTACTCAGGTTGACCTAGGGTTGACTATGGTTAGGGGGTGTAAAAATTGGGTGCTTACACAAAGATTAAGTGATTAGTTTATACTTGGAATACGACTCCCTATTTGGGAGAAGAACCTCTAATTAAGAAGAAGAATGAAGAAAAATAAATATTTTTTGAATAAAGTCTTTGTATTTATTCAATGGGGTTGCCCAGTTCCCATGTAGGTGTTACAATTGCCTCATTGAGGTCTTTATATTTGTAGAAAAAAAAGCAAAATGGTGGTAGCCATTTTATGCGGCTCACCTGATATTCTCCGTGGCAAAGAGATCTTCTTCCTTGCTGTTTGCTACTGCTTCAAGGAGAGGAGAGAGTTTTTCTCTTTTTCTTCCTCTTTCTGTGTATTCTTTTGTGTATCTTCACATGGGTTTCTTATCAAAAACCCTTCTTTTATAGGTTTGAGAATGAGTCCTTTTTTGGTCTCTCTCATTGACTCATTTCTTTTAGGGAAATCAAGATGGGCTCTCCTCTTAGAGGATGCCAGCTCACAGGTCTCCCTTATCTGGGAGAGTCCTCAAGCTTAAGAGAATCCTTTTCTTTTGAGGACTCTTTTACCAAGCTTTTCCCTTTTGGGGGGAATCCTAGTACCTTTCGAAAAGGAGGATGTTTAATCACACCCTTTCCTAGGATATAGGACATAGTCCAAATCCTATCATTTTATGGGGTGCCATGTGGCATCCCATGAGATTTTAAAAGAGGGGCTCCTTATCTTGGGATCCCCACAGTTTGACAGAGAATCCTTTTTATCCAGGATTCTCTGCCCTATGACAGTCAGATACTGACTGTCGGCTAGGGACAGACTGACCTCGGTCAGCTCACGGACCAAGGGTGAGACCATAGGTCTCGCCCATAGACCAGAGGGTAAGACCTTAGGTCTAACCCACGGGTCACAGGGTGAGACCATAGGTCTCGCCCACGGGCTGGATTAAGTTCAGGAGATGATGTTTGATCCATGAGGATTTATCCTCACGGATAGACACGTGTCAACCTCTCAGGGTTGGCACTCAAGTTTGATCCGTGGGGATTTTGAAAGTATGCCTCTTTTTAATTTTAGAAACACAGTTCTTGGGGGGCATACATCGAATCCAAAGATCTGACTAAGATTCTAATTGATTTTATTCAATGAAGGTTAGAATAACATTCACCTTTGCGACTTTGAAATTGTTAAGTCAAATCCACGTTAGAATAGTACTCGCAAAACTTCACAAGTGTCAAGTCTCCTGTCGATTCACACGAACCTTCTTTTTCCTTTAAAGCTTTCTCTAATGGAAGCTAATGGCCCTTCCAAATTTTCAGCTTTAGGAATCTTGAATAAAGATCCAATCTTTATTGATCAAGAACCTTTCTTGATGAACAAGATGAATTCTTGCTTTTCCTCAAGATCCAATCAAGAAGACAAAAGAAGAGAGAGATGGGTGTGACCATACACCTCAAGGAGAGAGAGGGGAGGGTGTGAGGTTTTTTAGGAGAGGGAGAGAAGAAAAAATTCTGGAGAATTATCTATCTTAAAGGGCTGGGCATCCAATCCTTTATATAAGTTCTCTCTTGGTTGCTTGAATTGTAATCCAATTATAATTCATTAACCTTATCCTAATCCAATTAGGATTCCTCAATAGTTTCCTTTATTGATTATTCTCCTAATCCAATTAGGATTAATCTTAAAAGAAACCAACCTTATCCATTAGTAACTAATCTTATCCTTATCCAATAAGGAATCTTGAATTAGTAACTAACTAATGGAATCCCTAACAATTAGGGAATCTTTAATTAGTAACTAACTAACTAACTAACCTTATCCAATAAGGTGTTAATTAATTAGAAACTAATTAAAATAATAACAATTATTATTCCTCTTTGAAGTGGGCGTCCCACCCTAGGTGGGTCCCACTCCACACGCCCAAAGGGTTTCCAAAACCCTCTTGGTCACTTGAATTATTCTTTTATAATAATTCCCAATGGGTCCTACCCATTTGGTTTTTCACATCTAATGTGATTCCACCTTTTAGAGCTTCACTATACCATATAGTGATTACTTAGAGAAATTAATTAATTTAATTATAAATTAAATTAAATACTTTAAGAAGGTCCTTGTGTGTGGGATCTAAAGGGATCTCCTATTTCCGGTTGTGGGACCAAGTACTTCACCTTTTTGGTTGAAGCATTGTTACTAGGAAACACCTTTCCTAAAACTCCATTCGGATCATAGAATGTTATCTAAGTCCCTGGACTTCCACCAATCACAATTAATGTCCATTAACACAATGTGATTAACCTCCAGAAATTAGAGAATTACTTGTAAGTACCATCTCACAATATATTTACAAATAAATCCTTCCACATTCCGATATCACATGTAAGCTTCCGGGATTGGAACAATTCCACTGTCTTAGTCCCTAACTTATGAATAGAACTCTTTCTCATGATTACTTTTCATTGAACTGAACCTCCAAAACACTTTTGAAGAAAACATTAGAAAAGAACTGACATATATATTTATATATACTTTTCCATATTAAAAATATCAACTTCGATAAAGACCATTTTACCGAAAAGCACCAGTACTGGATTTAACAGTTCAGTTCAACAAGTATCACCTTGATATCATCATCTCCAATTAAGGAGTTGTGGATTCCTTATTGAGTGTTTACACACTTCTCCAAACATAGTGTACATGACCCAACGTACCCGGAGTTAGTCCTGTGTATTGGACATTGCCGATTGGCACATCAAAGCCATATAGACAAATGTCTGAGAAAATGTTAACCTCTCAGGTCTAAGGACAATTTGTCAAATGGATAACCCTAATACAATCTGACAGTGTATTCCATAGGGTATCCACTAGTGACCCCGTTCAGTATTATGTACTTGCTACATATACTCACATGTTAGTCAAGAGTCACCACTCTCTGTGAATGAGATTCATCACACTATCTCATAGAACTATACATGTGCAAGCCATGATGAAGTACGGCGCCCAACCAGTACACTAGAGGCTTCGAACAATATTAGGTTTACAAGGAACCGGAAAATCATATCTCCTCGCAACCTTTGCATGATTTTTCCTACAATGTTACCTATGGAACTTTATGTCTTCATCATATGAGACAGTAATTAATATAAATACCCTTTATAGTTGGTTGTGTGAATATGATGTTTGTCTAATCAACATAGAAAAGTCTCTTATTGGCTTTCGAGGGCATATATGTCCAACAATCTCCTACTTGCACTCTAAGCCAATTAGATGTAATGCCCATCGTCTCAGTGATGTTTCTCAAACACCAATTGAGACATAACTTAATATGTATGGGTCTGTCATGTCTGCTTTACCACAACTATTGTAGTGATGCAATAACACTTGCAACTCTTGCAAATTTATTATTAATAACCATAGTCTTAAAAGACTAAACAAAAATGATACTGTCCAACAGTCATTTTCAGAAGTTAACTTGCTTGTGCTTTATCATTGTGCAATGCTCCGGACTAATCTGAGTAATATCTTATCCCATCAACATGTGATGAATATCCGGTCTAGTACAATTATATTTTCTCATGATATCATATATCTAAGAGAAACAGATTCCATCCCATAAAGGTAGAAACTCTTTTCTTGGAATCTTACTTGCACAAAAACATGATTGTTATTGGGAGAATAACAATATCATTTTCCATTTGTCTCTAAACCATTTAGGACTAAGAAAACATGATGTCAAAGTTTTTGTCCTTCATTGCATAATTGCTAGATCAAATCTAAGAGAAGAATAATATTCATACTTCATTCGAAAAGAATATTATCTCTGCATAGAGCCAGGAAAGTAATTATGCTCCCACTAACTAATTTGCACACAAATGATACTTTCATTCTTAGATGAAAATCAAACAGTTTGATTACTTCATCAAAATAAAAGTTAGTTCATCTACAGATTCTGGGACCTGTGGGTTCTAGTGTATTATTTAGGTATAGTGAGAGTAGAGAGTTGATCTCTATCAATTCTCATAGTTATTGGTCTATTGGGCTTCTGCTTCTAGAACAATTCTAGATTCAGTTTCTCTACTAGGAAACTTGTATTCCTGTTTACAAATATCTTCTTTTTTTTTTTTTTTCTTTTTTTTTTTTTTTTTTTTTTTATCCAGGAATAGAGATTAAGTATCTCTAATGCGAATCCCAAGTTCATCTTCTATCAAATCATATCCAATATAATTCGATTTAACAACACCATCATGTTATGGTTTGTTATGGGAATTATCTAAGACAAGATGTAATGAGAGTAAATTATGAAATTTCTATGAAGAGGTACTCTTCTCAATCATGGAAGACTTACATAGCTGTTTATTTATTTCAATGCGGAATTCCTTGAACTTTTCAAAGAATGTGAAATAAAGTTAGCTACCTCTTAATGGAAGATTCATATGGTTACGATCATCAAACTTTTGTCTCATTCCCAAGTAGAAGTTTTATCCACTCAGATATCTCCTTCTCCTTAGCAAACATGCAACTATTGCACTTATGCAAGATCATACCAAGCATTAAGAGCTGGAGGTTCCAACAATTAAGTTGGACTTGATGAGTATACAAACTGGACAATCCTTCCAAAGGTTTGTCTTGTATCTAATGACCAATTTCTTCACTATGAAGCACAATCCTTATACTTTCCTTTCTTCTCAGAAGAGCCTTTGTCCATACTACTATAATACATTTCCAATGGAAAATCTTGGATTTCTTTCCTTTGCATAAATGCTCGGGATTTAGAAAATCCAATTCTTTTGAACATCTTTGCAAGTAGCATTGAACTCTTCAAAGGTTCTTAGCCATATGCAACATGTAGGATTTCAGACAATCTGACTTCCTACTTGTTCAACATAACCATATTAAAGGACTACGGGAGTTTGTCGAAGATCATATCCTCTAATCCCATAAATTTATCTCAGCACCAAGAATTAGGATTTATGAATCCAATGATCTCTATCATATTCTTTGTGACTGGGTTTCCCTAGTCAACTTAGTGTCCACTTGTCCTTTTATATAGTAAGCTGCCTAACAGCCCTATTGTATTCTGTAAACATCTCATATAAGTTTTAACATCAGTAGTGAGAACTTGGGCAATTCTTTAGATAGTAAGCACAAACTTGAGATTCCTTTTTCATTCCAAACACTTTGAATTGTTCAAGAGATTCTCATTAAAGTCTTAGTAAGGTGGTTATAGAATGACATGAAAATAAAACATACATCATAATATTTCACACATTATAATATCATTAGATCAGGGCTTTCGATCTTTGATGATATTGCTCATCATTCAGTCAAATTTCATAGACCCCTCAATCTATAAAATTAGGAAATATGCTACTTCATATTTCTGATGAGCATTGGGTGCCTTATAATACACATGCAATCTTTCATGCTAGGATAGTACCACACATGCACTACAAGGTGGATAGTAACTATCCATCACTGAACATCTCATGCATAACTCCTTATGTTAATCAGTGATTCCCAATTTTCTTGTGACCTCCAAGGACAACATGACTGTCACTGTGTCAGCCGTCATGTTCCTTGGTTAAGTGAAACCCATTATTCTCGGTTGTCATATGATCAAGTAGGAATATGCCCCCATGCTAGTTGACACTCCCTATCAGGCCATACACATTCCTATCTACTATAGAAATAAAACACTAGGAGTTTAATTTAGACTGAATTATGTCCGATTCCTGTCAGAGAGACAAGACTCAGGCTAATTAATTCCTAGTCTTATTGATAATGGAAGGTCATAGGGCAACATTATCCCGTAGGATAGATTAGCCCATTTAATTCACTTAATATTTTTCTTGAGGGAAAACAGAATATCATGAATAAATTATACATCTAATGCATATATCAAAAGCATTCACAATATTTATCATTGTATCACATGTATAAAACAATATACAAATATCATCACATGATAATAAATCAAATTTCATTTAATTAGATCAAACAAATTCCAATGAACTCCCACTAGCCCCAGAAATCTTAATGGATCTAATCCAAGGGTACAAAGGTCATTTTTAACATCAGTGGGCTTTAGATGGTTCATTCTTCCATATGATGGACCATTGGTCATACCAAGCACCATGGGCCTAGAATAACAATTATAAAGTGTCCATGTGCATCACTAAAGCCCATAAGTCAAAATGGACTATATTACCCTTTAATTCTCTATGAATTATTCTTAGCACATTAGGGTTCACCAACCCTAAGTTTAAAAAAAATTATGGAAGTCTTTAAACAACTCTCTAAGACCTCTACTAGGTTCTATAAGTGTCACTCAAGCACTTCCCATAATCGTGAATATTGTTAGCTCACATCTATGCCAATTAAGACATAATTATCTCATAATCATGCAAGTAACATATTCCACGTAAAAATTTCAACATGGACTACATGAATCATGTCCAAAAAGGGCTATAATAATGTGTTTTATTTAAACACATACTTTTTATGTTTGAACAAAACACATATTGTGGGGTTTGATCCAATTATCCAAAATTTGCACAAAAACGATAATCACATTATCACAAGGGTTATGGACTTTTCTAAACAACTAAAAGCTATAATAAATCATCACATGAAATACATAATATTGCCACACAATGGGTCAACATGATCATGCTATCTTAGAAATCCTACAACTACTCTTGTAGAACACCTTCTAAGATTTATTCTCCATGCGATTATCATTATCTTCTATCTTCAATTCGATTTCTCCATAGAAAAATCAGCAACTCCTAATACTAAGATTACATCATATTCAAAATAAGAAACCTTGAGAAACCACCCAAAATAGGGTGCTCAAGGGGAGTATAACTCATAAGAAGAAAGAGAAGAGAATAGAGAGAGAAGAAGAAGGCATGATCATGGAACCCATCCACCATTCAACAAGAATATTTATTAACAATTCATCAACTATGAATAATAACATGGCATGACAAATTACTTAGAAAGTCCATAACCTCAACAAGGGTTTTGTTAACCTTAGGGAAACTCTTTCTCATATGGTTAAGGTCTCTATTAACATTTAATAGAAATACCCTAGAGCAATGAAAACAAGCATGACAAGAATGAATTCTTAGGATTTTTAGATCATCATTAAAAGAAAACAATTTTCCTTTAATGCTTAGAAAATCATTAAGAGAAACAATTTCTCTAAAATTTAATCTAACCTTAAAATTCATCCTCACATTCCTCAATTGATAAACAAATAGAAAACACCATATTAAATTCGGCTAGTCTAGGGATCTAATCCCTTCTATATTATTTTGATCTAATAACTATTAAAAGACCAAAAATAAAAATCAGCAAATTGCTAATTTTTAATATCACTTTATATTGATTCAAAATCAATAATAGGTGAATTCAAAATTTTCCATAATGGCCAACTGCTTTAGGGATTATTTGATTTAACAATTAAATCAAATAATACCCTAAACACTAGTATTAAATGTCCATAAAATAATTGATCTCTATCAATTAAAATTTACATGAGATAAAACTCTGTATCTCAACCAATGGCATTTATGTAATTACTTGATTAACTATTAATCAAATAAAAACTTATAAATACTATGCAGGCAGTCATTCTGAGCACATGTAATTGATCCAAATCAACTACAATAATTATGGTATTATTCCCATAAACTTTTTAGGGAACCATAAAAGATATCATAATTAACATTTAATTAAATGATAACCCGTGGACTCGAAGCAAATAATTAAACAATTTAATTAAATCTCAGCCCGTGCTCTCGAATCAAATAATTAAACTATTTAATTAATTGATAGCCCATTAAACGATTTAATAGCATCCCATGCTCTCAAATCAAATAATGGAATTTAGAAAACATTTGAAAGCCTCTTGGAAAATTAATTTAGAAAACTCCTTTTCCCACTTTAGATTTTCGACTCAAGTTTTGACCCTCAAAACGATTGATTCTGGAAAAACTTTCTTCACGAAAGTTGTAGATCTTTTTGACGGCTTCGAAACGATGTACTAACGGACCTAAATCGGACTTACGGTCACAAAGTTATGGCCGAAATACCGAAACTGTATCGATTCTTCTAATCAAATACAAATCCGAAAATCCATGAATCAATTTTAATCGAAATAAGCTTTAATCTCCAAGAAAACTTAAGCAAGGGTGTCTAACACCATGAGATTTATTAATTAACATTTAATAAATAAAATCTCATCTATTTATGCTAGCCAAAATATCAATGGATATCTAAGTGGTATATATCAAAGGGAAAACTTGCCCGAGGCTAATAAGAATAAATTAAACAATTTAATTTAATATAAAAAGGATCTCTGAATCCTTAAAGGGCTTTAACCAAATTTATATCTCTATATACCTATCCCTAATAGAATCAAGAGAGATTTTAAAATCATCCAAAAACTGAAATTAGTATCACACTAATTTCTAGGGGCTTGATTACTCCCTCAATAACTAGAGGGGGATCCCTTAAGCCTAATAATGATTATCCAATAATCAAGAATCTAGAAGATTGATTCATTAGGGCTACCAAAATTCATAGGAAAGGTAATCTTGATATAAATCTTGATTAAACTCAAAAATCAAAGAGAAGCATAGCCCTGGCTCTGATACCAATGAAAGTATGCCTCTTTTTAATTTTAGAAACATAGTTCTTGGGGGGCATACATCGAATCCCAAGATCTGACTAAGATTCTAATTGATTTTATTCAATGAAGGTTAAAATAACATTCACCTTTGCGACTTTGAAATTGTTAAGTCAAATCCACGTTAGAATAGTACTCGCAAAACTTCACAAGTGTCAAGTCTCCTGTCGATTCACACGAACCTTCTTTTTCCTTTAAAGCTTTCTCTAATGGAAGCTAATGGCCCTTCCAAATTTTCAGCTCTAGGAATCTTGAATAAAGATCCAATCTTTATTGATCAAGAACCTTTCTTGATGAACAAGATGAATTCTTGCTTTTCCTCAAGATCCAATCAAGAAGACAAAAGAAGAGAGAGATGGGTGTGACCATACACCTCAAGGAGAGAGAGGGGAGGGTGTGAGGTTTTTTAGGAGAGGGAGAGAAGAAAAAATTCTGGAGAATTATCTATCTTAAAGGGCTGGGCATCCAATCCTTTATATAAGTTCTCTCTTGGTTGCTTGAATTGTAATCCAATTATAATTCATTAACCTTATCCTAATCCAATTAGGATTCCTCAATAGTTTCCTTTATTGATTATTCTCCTAATCCAATTAGGATTAATCTTAAAAGAAACCAACCTTATCCATTAGTAACTAATCTTATCCTTATCCAATAAGGAATCTTGAATTAGTAACTAACTAATGGAATCCCTAACAATTAGGGAATCTTTAATTAGTAACTAACTAACTAACTAACCTTATCCAATAAGGTGTTAATTAATTAGAAACTAATTAAAATAATAACAATTATTATTCCTCTTTGAAGTGGGCGTCCCACCCTAGGTGGGTCCCACTCCACACGCCCAAAGGGTTTCCAAAACCCTCTTGGTCACTTGAATTATTCTTTTATAATAATTCCCAATGGGTCCTACCCATTTGGTTTTTCACATCTAATGTGATTCCACCTTTTAGAGCTTCACTATACCATATAGTGATTACTTAGAGAAATTAATTAATTTAATTATAAATTAAATTAAATACTTTAAGAAGGTCCTTGTGTGTGGGATCTAAAGGGATCTCCTATTTCCGGTTGTGGGACCAAGTACTTCACCTTTTTGGTTGAAGCATTGTTACTAGGAAACACCTTTCCTAAAACTCCATTCGGATCATAGAATGTTATCTAAGTCCCTGGACTTCCACCAATCACAATTAATGTCCATTAACACAATGTGATTAACCTCCAGAAATTAGAGAATTACTTGTAAGTACCATCTCACAATATATTTACAAATAAATCCTTCCACATTCCGATATCACATGTAAGCTTCCGGGATTGGAACAATTCCACTGTCTTAGTCCCTAACTTATGAATAGAACTCTTTCTCATGATTACTTTTCATTGAACTGAACCTCCAAAACACTTTTGAAGAAAACATTAGAAAAGAACTGACATATATATTTATATATACTTTTCCATATTAAAAATATCAACTTCGATAAAGACCATTTTACCGAAAAGCACCAGTACTGGATTTAACAGTTCAGTTCAACAAGTATCACCTTGATATCATCATCTCCAATTAAGGAGTTGTGGATTCCTTATTGAGTGTTTACACACTTCTCCAAACATAGTGTACATGACCCAACGTACCCGGAGTTAGTCCTGTGTATTGGACATTGCCGATTGGCACATCAAAGCCATATAGACAAATGTCTGAGAAAATGTTAACCTCTCAGGTCTAAGGACAATTTGTCAAATGGATAACCCTAATACAATCTGACAGTGTATTCCATAGGGTATCCACTAGTGACCCCGTTCAGTATTATGTACTTGCTACATATACTCACATGTTAGTCAAGAGTCACCACTCTCTGTGAATGAGATTCATCACACTATCTCATAGAACTATACATGTGCAAGCCATGATGAAGTACGGCGCCCAACCAGTACACTAGAGGCTTCGAACAATATTAGGTTTACAAGGAACCGGAAAATCATATCTCCTCGCAACCTTTGCATGATTTTTCCTACAATGTTACCTATGGAACTTTATGTCTTCATCATATGAGACAGTAATTAATATAAATACCCTTTATAGTTGGTTGTGTGAATATGATGTTTGTCTAATCAACATAGAAAAGTCTCTTATTGGCTTTCGAGGGCATATATGTCCAACAGATTTATCCTCATGGATTGGACATGTGTCAGCCTCTCGGAGATTGAGACTCAGGTTTGATCTATAGGGACTTATCCTCACGGATTGGACAGGTGTCAACCTCTCGGAGGCTGACACTCAAGTTTGATCCGTGGGGACTTATCCTCACGGATTGGACAGGTGTCAGCCTCTCAGAAGCTGGCACTCAAGTTTGATCCATGGGGACTTATCTTCACGGATTAGACAGTGTCAACCTCTCAGAGGCTGACACTCAATTTTGATCCGTGGGGACTTATCCTCATGGATTGGACAGGTGTTAGCCTCTCAAAGGCTGGCACTCAGGTATGATCCGTGGGGACTTATCCTCACGGATTTCACAAGTGTTAACCTTTTATCCTCACAGAATAGACACATCTCAACCTCTCGGGCTTGGCACTCAAATTTGGTCCGTGGGGTTTGAATCCTCACAAATAGTGGATGAGTCAGCTTCTCGGAGGCTGGCACTTAGGTTGGATCCGTGAGGTTTTGATCCTCACGGATTGAACAGGTGTCAGCCTCTTGGAGACTGTCACCTAGGGTTAGATCCAGGAGGTTTATCCTCACGGATCAAACCCCACCTTGCTTTGCTTGGTGGCATGATGTCAGTCATCAATATTTAATGCTGACAGGCAAAAGGACTGCGCGTGTCATAGGTACGCGTGAATTAAACCATCTCTCCGAGAGACAGTGATCAAGTGTGTGCCATTGCACATACACCTGGGTAATAGATTGTGAGATTTCACTGCCCACAAATGCCCCTCAGGATCTAGATGGTTGGAAATGAACCATCCATCTGGATCCTGACACTTGCCAGTGACAATGGAGAGGCGTAATGCTCTCCACTTAGGGTGTTAGTGGAAAACTCACGATGGGTTTCTCTGATCAAGGTGCCCTCATCATGAGGGCACCTTTGTCATTAAGGCAGAACGGCGGGGAGCATCCCCATCATTTGGACCATCCATTCCAAAATGGATGGTCAGGATTGGCCAAAAGCAACCTTTATAAGGATGCCTTAGGCTTAGGGAAGATAATTTGTCTTCTCCAACCTTCCGAACTTAGAAATCCTATGAGCTTCAAACTTTCTTGATTTCAAGAGAAATCAATCTTTTCTCTCCCACTTTCGATTTCATATCCCTTTCAAGGTGAGGATTAACCCTAATAGGGATTATGAAAGGGAAGTTTGAGTATGAGATTTTTTCAACCCAATTTCATATTTATGATTTAACTTGAGAGTCGCCACCTATTCATTCTAAGGGATAGGTCCCGGGATTGTTTGGATTAGGCCAATGGTCTATCAGAATTAGGGTAAGCGGTTCGATTAAGTCCCAGGGAAGGTGTTAGGCACCCCAGGACCCCTATTTTATAAATGGTAACCTACTCTCTAAATTTAAGCCAATTTTAATCTCAATATTAATTAAAATGCCTAATTACTTAATCAAATGCTAATCCAAGAAGGATAGAAAGCTAGATTGGCTAGGGTCGAACCCGGATTAGGTTACCTACATACTCACATTGGGGTGAGATCAGACCGAGCATAGTTCTGGCACATGGGACTGGGCCAAGGCTAGGGGGTCTGTGTGTGCATAAGGGTGACTTAGGGGTTAGCCCGAGGGCTAGGGTTGATTGATCGGGGAGGTCAAGTGCACAAGTGTTAAGTCTAACCATGGTTAGAGGGGATTTAACCATGGTTAGATGAGCTAACCAAAGCTAAGAAGGTCTTACAAGCCTCTTTTTGGTTTTTTTGACTTTTTATATTTTTGTTTTATGATTTTATGTGCATTTCCAAATTAGGGGAGCTTAACTAGGGTTAAAAGCTAACCGGGGTTGAACTAACCTCGATTTAAAGCGCGGTCATGGTCCAAAAATGGGTCTATCATGTGTGGAAGGGCCTCAGTGGGCCTCAATTTGGACCTGGGCTAAGTGCAAGGCCTCTGCGCAGGCAAACAGGGAGTGGCAGTAATTGGTTAAGAGTCATTCTCAATATAGTGAGCATTGGGAATGTCGGTAACTCCTTTACTGTCATTCCTGGTTTTCTAGGAACAGCAGCTTGGCTGCCATAGGGGAGCTCAAGGATGATGCCACGTGGGCTGGTGGGCTCAAGGAGGGGTCTAGGTATGTTACCATATGTCTAGGGCCTGTTGTGGGCCCTGGGCTTGGTTCACATTAGGCCCACAGAGTCCCCAAAATTTCTTGTTTAGAAGATCCAAAATGTCGGTAGAATAATTACCAACATTCTGAGCAGTTTCTAATTTTAAGCCATTTAACCATAGTTAAGCTAACCCCTGGAGCCTAGAAAGCTCAGGGAGGATAAAGGGGAGTCTCAAGAACCCAAAGCAGACCCTGGAATGGACTAGGGCATCACCATTTGTGAGCTACAGCCTCTGCAAAAAAAAAGATCCAAAATGGTTGTAATTATTCTATCGCCATTATTGTTTTTTTTCCAGAAAATAAAAAATCTAACTATGGGCAGTTCCACGATGCAACTAGGGGGTCCCTCATGATCTGAGGGTCCCCCAGAAAACTGGTAGAGGTGGAGGGAGGGTCTGTGTACGGTGTGTGGAGATGTTGGGGTTTCATGGGGTTCCCATTGCCTATGGGAGAGGCAAGGGAACCCCTCCTATACAGCTGCTACTGAGCGAAGACCCCCTGGAATGTGACCAGGGGTTTACAAATGCTCGAAACAAAAATAAAGCGGGGTAGGGAGGGTCCCTACCCTGCTGGGATATCTTCGACAAAGAGTGGAGGTGGCTGCCGGAGGTGGTGCACCGCAACTGGGGGTTTAGCCTTCAGATTCTTAAACGATTCTAGAGGTTTAGGAGGCTTGGGGATTTCGGAGTTCACCAGGGGTTCCCTACAGGGTTTTTCAGCCTCTTTTTGGATGGTGGAGGAGCTAGGATTTATAGAGAAGGGGTGTAGGGATATGGAAGAGATTAGGACAGGTGTGGGTGAGGGTCTCAGATGCATAGAGGGGTTTCTGGAGGTGTTCAGAGTCATAGGGAGGTAGTATGGTTTTCATAGGGATGCTGCAGACCTGCAAACATGCAACAGTGATAGTGGCAATAATTGATTTACCGCCATTATCAAATTGTAAAGGATGAGAAATGTCGGTAGAAGATCTACCGACATTCCAAAATTCAAATTCTAAAAGGGTTAGGGCCTCCCCCCAAATCTGGGCTTGGGCCCATGCTTGGGCCCAGGGTTGCTTTGCCACGGTTTTTTGGCCTTAAGGGCTTGGGCTTAAGGCTACCTAGTGTTTGACTTAGGGCTACCTAGGGTTTGAGTTAGGGTTTAGGTCTAGGTTATCTATGGTTGAGGTTTACCTATGGTTTGGACCTAGGGTTTACTCAGTTGACCTAGGGTTTAGACTAAGGTTGTCCAAGGGTTTAGGTTGAACTAACCATGGTTAATTTGATTTAACCATGGTTAAAAGCAGGGTATAAAAATAGGATACTAACAACTGTCCCTCTTTGTCGAAGAGTGCTAATTTGGCAATTGAACGACAAAGACTGGAATCATCCAATTTTTATACCAGAAAGCCAAGTGAGAGCAAACATGATTGATAAGGGGAGTAAACACACGTCGCTCCTATGGGGTATAGGTTGGCCACACGACCACCTTACTAGATGTTGAAGCAAAGCAATGATGAGTGCAGGTTTAGCGCCACTGAAGACCGTAAATGACAGCCGGTCACACGACCGTGTCAGTATACTTCTTGATTAGTGAGCTAGTAGTGCAAGAATGAAGATGATGAAGAAAGACTAATATCACTAGAGGCCGCAACTAGCATCCAGTCACATGACCGTGTCAGTATACTCCTTGATTAGTGAGTCAGCAAAGCAAGATGAACGATGATAGGTACAAGATTAACATCACTGGAGGTCACAACTGGCATTCGGTCACATGACCATGTAAGTATACTCCTTGATTAGTGAGCTAGTAGTACAAGAAGAACCTCACTGGAGGTCGCAATTGACACCCGGTCACATGATCATGACAGTATAATCCTTGATTAGTGAAGGGGAAGCGATGCTGCGGATAATCGCCTGATTGTATGACAAGGATAAATGAAGGGAAAGGCAACTGCCCAACTGCTTCTCCTGGGGTCAGATGCAACGCTATAGATAACCGCCTGATTGTCTGCCAGGGTAGCAAGATAAAGAGGGTAAAGACAGCCGCCCAACTGCTTCACTTGGTAGTAAGCCAAAATAGTGAGGACAACCGCCCGATTGTCTTAATGGGAAGAATAAAACACAGTGTAGACAATGACCCCAGTGTCTGACTGGGTAGCAAGATAAGGAGGGTAAAGACAACCGCCCGACTGCTTCACCCGGAGTAGGGTGTAAGATAGTGCAGACAACTGCCCGATTGTCTCACCGGAGGACGAGATGCAAGCTAGTACAGTCAACCACCCGATTGTCTCACTAGAATATTTTTAAAGAGATCATGATATCTACTACAGCACAAGCCGAGAAAGGGAATAAAGACAGCCGCCTGGCTACAACTTCCGAAGAAGTCCGAAAAGATAGCTGAAGATTATGAAAATGACTTTGTGAAGCATGATGAGTAGAAGATGAGGAGCGAGAGTCGTGAGCCTGAGCCATTGCATGAATCTTTGCCTCTCTGTGTATATTTAGCCTGCTGAACGGGATTGCCCCCAACTCGGATGGCCCACTTGTTGGTACTTGCCCCCCCCCCCCCCCGGGATGTACTGATCTTCAAATATCTATGCCATCCAGGTCGGTCTGCTGACTTTGCTTTGCCCTAGTTCCACTGCTCCTCTTGCACTAGCGGGAATGAGTAGTTAGCTTTGAACTGACTTTACTCGGGAGTGAACCTTGACTGTCTACAACTTGCTAACATACTGATGGATTGATGGATAAGAGATGCGATAGACCTGTTGAGAATACTGATGGACTGACTGACAAGTTGTGCGACAGACCTGTTGAAAAGACTGATGGACTGACTGACAGGTGGTTTGGTGGTAAACTGATAATTGACCTGTGGACTGACTGTTTATACCTTGAAAATGTGTCTAAGACTACTTGTATTAGGGGACCTAGCTTGGTTCCTTTTTCCTTCCGGTATTGTGTTTGATCATTCTTGTGGTTGACCTACACCTGCTGGGGAAGGATGACTGTAGAGCATGTATTAGCTTATTTTTCCCTCTTTTGCCCCTGGGCCCTTACGGGTTTTCATCAGGACTGGGTTATATGTTTTGGCCTTTGTCCCTTTTTTTGCTCCTAGGCCTTTTCAGGTTTTCATCAAGACTGGGTTCACCTGATTGTTGCGCGATAGTAGGATTAATGATTCCTTACTATGCCCATGAATTCGGAGTTTGATTCATCCCTTTTTTACCCCCGGACCCTTTTGGGTTATCACCAAGTCTGGGTTATATGTTTTGGCCTTTGTCCCTTTTTTTTACTGTTGGGCCTTTTCAGGTTTTCACCAGGACTGGGTTCACGTGATTTTTGCGCGATAGTAGGATTGATGATTCCTTACTATGCCCATGAATTCGGAGTTTGATTCATCCCTTTTTTGCCCCCAGACCCTTTTGGGTTTTCACCAGGTCTGCGTTTACCAGCCTTGTATTTTCTCATTTTCTGCTCTTCAACTTTCTTCTATTCTTCTCTCATCCTCGCCTGTCGGGAAATGGAGGTGAGTGCTTCTGACCATTAATGCTCAAGTCCATGAAGGGGGATCCAGATAAAAATTTATGCGGAAACTGGATCCCCTAGATCTTAACACCATAGAAAGCATCAAAATTATCTAAGAGTTTTAGTCATATCACCTCGGTGAATGCTTCTCACCGGTGAAGCTTAATCCACTTGAACCGTCAGAACTCTTTGTAAAGATTTCTCCGAAAAAAAATACTAGAAGCTCGATCCTTGTTCTTTGCTATCCCCATAAAGCTTTAGAATCTCCTTTGAAATTATAGAAGCAAGAGGAAGAAGATGGATCAATGGTGTAGACCTTCTATCACCAATAATACTAAGGTTCAAAACCCTAGATTTGCATAACCCAACTAGGACCACCAATATAGCTCACGAAAATCTCTAGGGGTCTCCCTTAGGGCTCACGGTTTGGAGAGAGAGAGGAAAGGAGAGAAATTTTTTTGGAGAATTCTCCTTAATGGTCTAGGGTGTTGGGGTATTTATAGACTAGGATTTTATCATAATCCTAATCCAACTTGATCTTATCTAGTAGGATTTATTAATTAACAATAACTCTTATTATTAATTAAATAAACTCCTACTTAATCAATAACTACTTTAGTTATAGTAATCCTATTAATTAATTAAAGAGTCCCTATTATAAGAGGATTCCTTAATTAAAAGGGATAAGTCAACATTCTACACCAAAGTAGGAAACCTAGTCAAACTAGAAATCCACAAGGGGGGGCGTGAGCTTCAATGGGGCATGGGATTTGAGGAGTTAAAACTCCTTATTGTAATCTAATTACAATAACATCTTAATCCTAATTGCAATCCAACACTTGGATTTTAATTCCATAATAAAAGGAATTATATTTCAATAATTAATCAATTTAACAAATCCTAATCCAATTAGGATTCCTCAAGTGGGCACCCCACCCTAGGGTTTAAACCCATGGGCTTTGGCCCATATTAAAGGTCCATTTTAATGGGTTTATGGATATGGGTCAAACCTATTTCCCCTTTAATTATGTTAATCAAATAATTACTAAAATAATCTCTTAGTTTAAATTAACAATTAATTTAAACAATAGATTAACTAATAATCTATTTAATTAAAAGATTAACTTTTAATCACTTAAAATAATTGATTAAATTTTAATAAATTATTGAGCTTGTATTTCTTATGTGAGCACCTCCACAGATTGCTCTGGGACATTCTTACCCTGGCTTACCCAATGTTATCTCATTGACCCTAAATGGAAATTACATCGGAATTGGAAGTGACGTGAGATATCCATGTTGCAATTGAATCCCAGTGTATGAACATTAACCATTACGGATCCCGCCACATGAACTTTTAAATTCGATTTATCCTTCCAAATACATTATCCCTAATGGGCCTTCAAGATTGACATACTATCTAACCCATAGCCCATTGCAAATCATCCGGGTTTCCAAGACTTATGATTAAGCCATGAGAAACAATTTCTCATGAAAAACATTTTGAAAAAATCCTTTTATAAGTATAATACCTTTTAATAAAAGTATATTTCAAAACTTATTTTATTTTCAAAATCACCTGCACTGGATTTGAACTTAATCAACTATCTTACCCGGAACTTGGATTATCTCTCAAATTAATGAGCATGGATTTCTTGTTTGAAATTCATCATGACTCGAACAACTTTCTGACTATCCAACTGTCATTGTATTGTAATTCCTAAGTTAGAAAATACGTTGGTGGAATCAAAACAGTTAGATCACTACCCAGTCATAGATGAACTCATCAGATCTAAGGATCATCGAAACCGTTCAATGTGAATGGGAGACCAACTATCTGATAGTATGTTTATGCAAGAGGTCTCTCATTGAATGCAATCAGTCAGTGTACATTTAAGCACTTATATGCTGATGTGTAGTCTCCACTACAATAGTTCGAGATAGAAATACATCTCAACTAGTGAGAACATCTTAGCATTCTAGCAGCCATATAAGTGAAGTGCCCAGCTTCACCCATAGTTGTGACTATATAAGGTATAAGGAACCGGAAAGTTATATCTACCTGTGATAATCTAATCACATAACTTTCCTACAATATATCTTATGAACCTTTATCGATATCTCATATCGTATAGATCATCTCATGATCATGGTCAATTACCTATAATGAATACACAATAGATTAAGAAGAAATATTTATTAATCAAATTAATAAGGTTCTAATAATCTAAATGACTTTTTTGGGCATCATGTCTAAGAGTCCTTTCAAAGATCAAGGAGGGCTTAATGTTTGGGATGAAATGTGGTTTGGCTGGACACGAGATAAAGCTCAATGTTTCTATTTTTGCAAGGGTAGGGCACCCTATGATGTTTGTTCAGTGTCAAAATGGAACCAGCTTTTGCATGCCTTATCATTTGGTGAAGCTTTGCTTCGCTTTTGATCAAGTACTTTCTTTTTTTTCCTTTCTTTATTTATTTTTATTTTTTGTACATGGTTGCTATGTATTGTGGGCATTTGCTGTGTTGTGATCGAACCTGATTTCAGGCTACCTATGTAACCAAATAGGGATCAGGTCGTAGTTTGGCCAAAAGGCCGCATTTTGTTGTTGCATTTTGCTGGTTATTCTTCTTTTGAATTGTCATTTTGACATTCAAGGAATGCCCTTGTGTGGGTTTTGAAAGAAAGGCTATTAGGCTCAAATGGTTTAACTAGCGGATATTTATAGCATGGGTAAGCGAGGTGTTGTAAAGGCTATCCAAGGATGGCCTCCTATCCCTTCCTTGATTGGTCGAGAGCATATATGATCTTTGCATCATCCTCATTTTGGTTGATTAACATTTGATGGCTCAAAGAGTTCTTCACCGTTCCTGTATTACTCTTATCTTGGTTTGCTCAATCTTGGAAGAGCATCTATTGATTTGAGTGATCAACTTGTTCCTTATAGGCATTAGAAACTAGTTCAGTTCTTCAAATTAACCATCTCAAAGAACAAAACAACTTGATTTAAAGGAACAGTTTCATTAAAATACCAAAAAGATATTAGACAAAATTGACAACAAAAACAAACAACACAAGGGCCACCGGCCACTTGTTTGACTTGGACTGAATGATAGGGATTGATATGGGCCAACATGGCCGATAATGGTACCAAGGAAAGAGGTACAAATAGAGACACAACAAAAGTAGGGCTTTTTCAAAGATCAACTGTAGGGGTATTCCGGCTGAAGCGCCTTAGTTTGTAGGAGGAGTGTGGTTGGGGAGAGGAGCCTGATTGATGTCTGTGGTCCCAGGTGCAAATTCTATCTATCTCCAACAAGTCCTGGACTACACGCTTCAGGTCATAGCATCTGTCCGTAGGATGTCTTGGTGACTGATGATATCCGCAGTGTTGCTCGACCATATCCCTTTGGTAGAACAGTTGGCAGAGGTTGAGGATCCTTCAGCGCGATTAGTTTCCTATACAATAGGAAAGAGAGGAGAGCTGTCAGAGAGTAAGGGAGCGGAGTGAATGTCCAATTTTTCCTCTGCTCGAAAGTCATCTGATGAGAGAGTAAACCCCTTAGGGCTACCGAGCTTGTCGGGGTTGTTGATCTTGTTGTCGGAGCAAGTTAGGGACTCGGACTAATATGGCTCCCACCATGTGTCAGTCATCTTCTTTCTTTTTGTTGTCTTTCCACAGATGCAGTGGAGTATGAGAAGAATATGTACCTTTTGATCCTTGAAGTATGTCGAATGATCCTGTATCACCCATCGTTGTCTCTATTCTGGCACCACACTTGGCCATGGTGCTGAAATCTGAGATGGGTTACGCCGCCAAGAGAGTTTTGAGCGGGTGTTTGAGGGTACGGAGAAAAGTTGTTACCAATTCTTCTTCCGGTAGAGGGGTGTTCATTTTTCTAGCCATCTCTCTCCACCGAACTGAGTATTCGATGAAGGTCTCGTTATCCCTCTAGGACATTCTTTCCAAGTTTGCCCTTTGTAGGACCAGATCAACATTATAAGAGAACTGAGCAACGAATGTCTCACACAGGTCCTCCCATGTCTAGACTTTGTTGGGGTCTATCTTAGTGAACCACTGTAGTGCGGCCCCTTTCAAACTTTTCTGAAATAGTTGAACTAACAGCTTGTCGCCGTACTCCAACTGGAACAACTCTCCTCGGTAAGCCCTTAAGTGTGTCTTGGGACATCCCTTCCTCCTGTACTTTTCAAAGTCAGGTATCTTGAAATCTTAGGGCAATTGGATCCCGGGGTGTGTACACATATCCCTAAAATCAATAGACTTACGGGATCCCTGAGTTTTTCTCACCAATTCCTTCAACTTCTCTATTCTCTCCCGGCAGGCATCTGGGATTCGGGCAGCACTTAAAGATACGTGGGCAGAGCATATATGAGGTTTGCCACCGACCTTTGCCTCTTCCTCTTCAAATTAATCTGTGATGGTTGGTGAAATATGATGGGTAGGTTGGGGTTGGATTGGCAAAGGCGGGATGTTGAAGGTGAATTCCGACCGCGGTTAACTAGTTGGTGGGGGGATGTTGAGGATGAGTGATGGTTGAGCAGGTGGTGGTGGGATACTGATGGTAGGTGGTGATGGGATAAGGTTGGAAGTAGATGGTGGAATAGGTTATGATGGCCTTGTTGCCTCAACCGGTTGAGAGTTGGAGGAAGAGAGGGCATGTGTCACTGTCTTCATAAAATCCTGGACGATGCTTTTTAGATCTTCAATGCTCTGGGCATTCTCTGCTATTCTTGTTTCAAGATCCGGAACCTGTGGCTATGATGTTAGCATGTCAGGGTCAGTCTTTGGCCATCCCGAGGGTCCAAGCTGCAGGGGCTGGTTGGGTATCAATTGGGTTTGCTCTTCAAATACATGCTTAGCTCAAGGTCTGCTCCTAAAAAGATGAGAGGTATGGAGTAAGAGCTGGAATAGATAGGAGTACAGGAAAAATTGAAGGCACTCAAATGACCTAACACAGTCTAGTTGACTTAGGGAGAATGCCCCTAGTCTAGAAGCTTAGAATGACATAAAAAAGAGGATTTTTTATTTTGATTTTGATTTTTTTCTTTTTTTCTTTTATTTTGATTGGGTGTGGTAAAGCACATGTGATCCAATAGGGCAGACAGATGGAATTCCAACGTACTTTAACTCGAGTTGTTAGGGACCAAGCAACCTATCAAGTTAAGGTTGTGGATATGTCGGGTGAAGACCTATCTGCCTGGGATTTGAACCCCACATGCTATGTCAAGAAGCAGGGTAAGATGTTTTTTATTACAAGCACAACAAAAGGCTCAGTACATGCCCCCGGGTGAGTGTTTATCAGGGTAGAATGTGCCCGGACAGTTAACCGTGATTGGGGGACAGGTATAGTGTACAAGTAAGTTAGGGTTTAGAATTCCCTCCAGGATGGCTGCTTGTAGACTATACCTTGGCCTATGCTATATGTATGAATGCTGGTGTAATGCAAGTGTGTTCCTAGCAGGATGAGGGGATCACTTAAGACCGTATATGCATCTCCCTGGTATAGAACATACCTGAAAGGGGATGTTTGGTGTAAGCGAGAGCGTTCAGAATCCTTTCCTGAGGGTAATCACCTAGTAGGAGTAATTCCACGGACTTCCAAGATTTTTAAGCCTCTGTCACTCAGGATAATCATCCAGCAACCGTAAGTATAATAAGCCTGACTATGGGCAAATGAGTTTTTATACTATTATGCTATGCATGCAATGCACAATACAAGAAGCACCAATGGATATAAAGAATCAGCATTTAGTTAAATACTTAAGCATTTTAATTAATTTTGAGGTTAATTTGGCTTAATTTTAGGTTCCGGCTTGAACCTACTTCCCCAGCAGAGTCCCCAGAGCTGTGAGCATGAGATTTTTCCTATCAAATTTCACATTTATTGTTTGATTTGAGAGTCGCCACCTATTCATTCTAAGGGATAGTTCCCGGAATTGTTTGGATAAAGCAAATGGTCTATTAGAGTTAAGGTAAGCGGTTCGATTAAGTCCCGGGGAAGGTGTTAGGCACCCCAGGACCCCCATTTTATAAATGGTAACTTACTCCCTAAATTTAAGCCAGTTTTAATCTCAATATTAATTAAAATGCCTAAGTATTTAATCAAATGCTAATCCAAGAATGATAGAAAGCTAGATGGGCTAAGGTCGAACCCAGGTTGGGTTGCATACATACTCACATTGGGGCAAGATCAGACTGAGCGTAGTTCTGGCACATGGGCCCATGCCAAGGCTAGGGGGTGTGTTTGTGTGTAGAAGGGTGACTTAGGGGTTAGCCTGAGGGCTAGGGTTGATTGATCGGGGAGGTCAAGTGCACAAGTGTTAAGCCTAACCACGGTTAGAGGGGATTTAACCATGATTAGATGAGCTAACCAAAGCTAAGAAGGTCTTACAAGTCTCTTTTTGGTCTTTTTGAGTTTTTATATTTTTTTTGTTTTATGATTTTATGTGCATTTCCAAATTAGGGGAGCTTAACTAGGGTTAAAATCTAATCGGGGTTGAACTAACCCCCGATTAAAAGCACGGTCAGGGTTCAAAAATGGGTCTAGCATCTGTGGAAGGGCCTCAATAAGCCTCAATTTAGGCCTAGGCTAAGTGCAAGGCCTCTGCTCAGGCAAACAAGGAATGGTGGTAATTGGTTTACCGCCATTCTCAATACAGTGAGCATTGGAAATGTCAGTAACTCCTTTACCGCCATTCCTGGTTTTCCAGGAACAGTAGCTTGGCTACCATGGGGGAGCTCAAGGATGATGCCACGTGGGCTAGTGGGCCCAGGAAGTCTAGGTATGTTGCCATGTGTCTTGGTTCACATTAGGCCTACAGAGGCCCTAAATTTCTGGTTCAAAAGATCTAGAATGTCGATAGAATAATTACCGATATTTTGGGCAGTTTCTAATTTTAAGCCATTTAACCATAGTTAAGCTAACCCTTGAAGCCTGAAAAGCTCAGGGAGGATAGAGGGGAGTCTTAGGAGCCCAAAGCAGGCCCTGGAATGGACCAGGGCCTCACCATTTGTGAGTTACAGCCTCTGAAACTAAAAAGATCCAAAATGGACGATAGTTATTCTGCTGCCATTGTTGTTTTTTTCCAGAAAATAAAAAATCCAACTACGGGTTGTTCCACGATGCCACCAGGTGGTCCCTCATGATCTGAGGGTCCCCCAAAAAACTGGTGGAGGTGGGGGGAGGGTCTGTGTATTGTGTATGAAGGTGTTGGGGTTTCATGGGGTTCTCATTGCCTATGGGAGAGGTAAGGGAACCCCTCCTATGCAGCTGTTATTGAGCCAAGACTACCTGGAATGTGACCAGTTTACAAATGCTTGAAACAAAAAGAAAGCGGGGTAGGGAGGGTTCCTACCCTGCTGGGATTTCTTCGACTGGGAGTGGAGTTGGCTGCCGGAGGTGGTGCACCGCAACTGGGGGTTTGGCCTTCATATTCTTGAAGGATTCCAGAGGTTTAGGAGGCTTAGGGATTTCGGAGTTCACCAAGGGTGCCCTACAAGGTTTTTCAGCCTCTTTTTGGATGGTGGAGGAGCTAGGATTTATATAGGAGGGGTGTAGGGATATGGAAGGGATTAGGATGGGTGTGGGTGAGGGTTTCAGACGCATGGAGGGGTTTCTAGAGGTGTTTAGAGGCGTAGGGAGGCAACATGGTGCTCACAGGGGTGCTGTAGACCTGCAAACACGTAACAGTGATAGTGGCAGTAATTGATTTACCGCCATTATCAAATTGCAAAGGATGAGAAATATCAGTAGAAAATCTACCGACATTCTAAAATTTAAATTCTAAACGTGTCAGGGCCTCCCCCCAAAGCTGGGTTTGGGTCTTGGGCCCATGCTTGGGCCCAGGGTTGCTTTGCCACGGTTTTTTGGCCTTAAGGGCTTGGGCTTAGGGCTACTTAGGGTTTGACTTAGGGCTACCTAGGGTTTGAGCTAGGGTTTAGGTCTAGGTTAACTATGGTTGCGGTTTACTTAGGGTTTACTCGGTTGACCTAGGGTTTAGAGTAAGGTTGTCCTAGGGTTTAGGTTGAACTAACCATGGTTAAAAGGGGGGTGTAAAAATGGGGTGCTGACAGGAAGGACCAGTGTTCTTCCCTGATTTTTTTGTTGTTTTTGTTTTTGTTTTTTTTTTTAATTTACAGAAGGCTATACCGAGGGTTTCAGACCTAATTCCAATGGATTGGGTGCCCGTTTGGGCATTCCTTGGATCTTTTTGTTACTGGATTCCCTTGAAACGCATTTTGTGCATTTCTTGGGTTTTCCCAAGATCAGGGAGAGCTTGGGATGCCATTTTGGGCTCCCTGCAATTTCTAGTAGGAATTTTGGTTCTATTGCTGGAACCTTTGAGTTCTCCGGTCATGGGAAACCAGACTGGAGACTCACTGCCCGTGGTCTATAGCGACGGACAGCTTGCCCATAGGACTTTTGTTCGTGCGCTCCAAATTGCTCCTTAGATTTTGTCCATGGATGCTCTTAATTTTCATGGACTTTTGTCCATGGATATTTTGAGTATCCGTGGATATTTTCTACGGACAAACTTTCCACATGACTTTTATCCGTGAGCTCAAGATTTATCCACGGAGTATCCATGGATTCATTAAGTTTTACAAATTCTTGTCTGTGAAAATCTTGAGTATTCGTGGATATTCCTCACGGATGGGCTATCCAAAAGACTTGTAATCCCAGCATTAAATTGTCTATCTGTGAACTTGTCCACAGATACCCCTAATTTTCATGGACTTTTGTCCTTGGAAATTTTCGTGGATATTTCCCACGTATGGGCGATTCAAAGGACCTTAATCCTTGAATCAGAAACTTATCCGTGGACTTATCCACGGAGTCACAGAACCTTAATCCCTTGAATCAAAACTTATCTGTGGACTTGTCCACGGATCTCGTCTATAGCATTTATCCTTAGACATTTTCTATAAAAAATACCCATGGACATTTACCTTAGGAAAAATCTTTAGGGTGATCGCTTTTCTTTATGCAATTTCATCCTTGGAGCATGCTCTAAGTGAGGCATCCAAATTTCACAGACTCGGATTTTGAACCTAAGTTTGGAATTGATTAAATCTTTTTATAATTTGATTTGATTTCCCTGAATTAAATCATTTTGCGTGTCCTGTCTTTTCCTTTTGCTGAATGGCTGAAGTACCAAAATATTTTCATGGAACCGAGAACTGCGTCAAGTTGACACCGACGAAAATGACAGAAATGGGGCAAGTTTGAATCGCCAACTGGAAATTATGGGAGAATTCAGGGTAGAGGACATCGAGCTGCTTCCCGTCACAGATCCAAGAGAATGAGTACTTCGTGGAAGGATACCCGTATATATTATAGGCAACAAATCGATTTCTGATGGAAGTTATCTGACACCTTCTTGAGCTATAGTAGACCCAATAGGCGAAGACCCAGAGAGGGTATTAAAGGAATTTTTTCCTATTTTATTGACTAGTACTGATGACGTTTCTATGGTCATCAAGAATTAATCCATAGTTGATGGCAGAACTTTGTGGCCATTGTGGTTCATGAGATATATGTACACTTCCGTTACGAGCTGACTGTTGTGAGCATTCGAGGAGCAGTTGGACTTGCCAGATATGAATACAAGTGGGATGTTCTTCTATTTCGTAGCCTTCTCAACCGTTGGTGCGCTGAGACCAACACCTTCCATATAGCGTGGGGGGAAATCAGACTTTCAATTTATGTGATGAGCCACATCTCAGGGCTACCGGTCAGCGGAGCCTTCTACGATGAATTCAACCCTTTCAACAATATTCTATATTCAAAAAACGTTCCTACTTGTACCTGAGAATTATACAGGGTTTATAACGCCCTTTTGAAAGTAAACGCGGATAGAGCGACCACTCCTACCGATAAGGGTAAGGCTCCCGTAGTTGAAGAAGAAACCGAAGAACCAGTGGCAAGCAAGGATGAGAAGGCACGCAAAGTGAGTAGAGTCACCCTAAGGCAATGGCTAGAATATTTTTTCAAGGGAAAACCCTATGAATTCCAAGCCAATTTACCTTACTCAGTCGAATGAAAAAATCAGGAATTCAGAGATTAAGACCAGTGACGGAGTCAGTAGAGAAGGTTATCTGGCCGCCTTTTTGTCCTTATGGCTGTGCAGTTTTGTCCTGCCTTCACGTAGAGGAGAGGTAATCCACCCTGAGACATTCGTGGTCGCTGGAAGGATGGCGACTAGCGTAAGGCATTCTCTGCTTATCCCAATGATGGCGTCATTGTATAAAGAGATGGGAGTCATCACCCAGAGCAAATACCTAGGTCACCAGCTAGCTCAAGGTCCCTTCCAATACCTATTTGGTTGGATCGGTCAGTATTTTCCTTCTTCTTATCCAAGACGGATAACTACTGAAGCCGAGATGGATCCACCATACTTGGTCTACATAGCAGGTCAAACACCAGCCAAGTACCACTCTTGGGAGGTAATTAAAAAAATGTTCACCTCTCCTGTTCTTTACATGGCTCGTCCTTTCAAGGGAGCTTCTGAGCTGGCTGGGAACAACTACCTAGTAGATAACATGACTTTGGGCTATACCAGTAGATACTTTTTGATGATGATGAGTCTTCGTCCAGCCAAGTTATTGTGGTGTCTTGGTAAGGAATGTTTTGTGTAACCTTACTACCCAAGCAGATTCGGTCAATAATTTGGGTATGACCAAGTGAAACCACCGGCGTTAAAGGCTGTTGATCGCACTTTGAATGATTTTCATCAAATCAAACAAGAGTGGAGTCACCTGATGCGCATTGATACTCTATCCATATTTTTTATTCCATCTCAAGCGCAAGAAGGTTGACCTTCGCTAAGATTTTCCATATGGTGGTTAAATTGCACCTCTGCTTATTTGAAATATAGTCGCCGTGACATTCCGGTTGTGATCATGAATGAATATTTGGCAAGGATTGTCATGCCTACTGTTGAGGTACGTGGACCTGCTCCTACTCAAGCACCTGCTGCTAGAAAAAAGAAAGAACTTGTTAGACATGTATGCCCACAAAGCCATTCTGGAATTGTATTTATCTATTTTTTAAATCAATAAATGCATATTTTACATTCACACATTGTCTTTTACATTGGGTAATATATATCGAAAGTATCTCATTAGATGAGACTACTTTGTCCCTTAGGTAACATTGTAGGAAAACCATCCAATTAGTTGATAACTGATTGCTAAGGAGATATGGTTTTTCTGGTTCCTTGTAGACCTAAAATTGTTCTAAGTTAATCAGGATACATTTGGACAATGTATTCCTAATAACTTACACATTGTAAGTTCCATATGATGGAGTGATGAATCTCAATCACTGAGAGAAGGGTCTCTTGATTAAGATGTGAATATAAGTAAGAAATACTTATATTGTAACTGGATCGCTCAGTGGATACCCTTAGAAATATACTGTCTTTATATTTAGGGTAGTCCATTTGACAGATTGTCCTTAACCTGAGAGGTCGACATCTTCTCTAGTATTTGCCTATGTAGCTTTGATGTAGCCAATCGTCAATGTCCAACACACCAGACTAAATACGGGCTCGTTGGGTTTTGTACGCTGTACTGGAAGAAGTGTGTGTACGCTGGACAAGGATTCCACTACTCTTACAGAGTAAATAATATTGAGTTGATACTTGTCAAAACCGGACTTGAAAAATCCAGCGCTAGTATTTATCGATGAAATGGTTTTATCGAAGAATTTATTTTTTGTATAAAAGAAATGTAATAATAATTATTATTTCTTTTAAAGAATTTTTAAAATTTTTTGCAAGTCCAAGTTTGACTAAAAGTATCAAAGAGAATGGGTTCTCAATATAAGCAAGGGATTAAAGACAGTATTAGATATTGTCCCGTAAGCTTATAACAATATTGGAAGCGGAGGGACTGATCTGTAAACAAATCTTGAGATAGAAATACCTGCAAGTAATTCTCTATTTTCTGGAGGTTAATCACATTGTGTTAATGGACATTAATTGTGATTGGTGGAAGTCCAGGGATATAGATAAAATTTTATAATCCTAATGGAGTGTAGGAAAGGTGTTTCCTAGTAACAATACTTTAACCAAAAGGTTGAGTACTAGGTCCCACAACCGGAAATAGGAGATCCCTTTAGATCTCACACACAAGGACTTTCTTAAAGTATTTAATTTAATGATTTATTAAATTAATTAATTTCTCTAAGAAATCACTATATGGTATAGTTTAAAAGAATAATAAAGTGACCAAAATGGGTTTGGAACCCATGGGGGCATGTTGGAGTGGGGCCCACCTAGGGTGGGACGCCCACTTCATGGAGGATATAATAATAATAATTATTGTTAGTCTTTAATTAGTTTCTAATAACTAATATCCTTATTGGATAAGGTTAGTTAGTTAGTTAGAGTTAGTTACTAATTTAAAGATTCCTTGTTGGACAAGGATTCCATTAATTTGTTACTAATCATTAATTAGTTATTTAAACTAATTAAGATTCCTTATTGGATAAGGATAAGGTTAGTTGGACACTAATGGATAAGATTAGTTTCTATTTTGATTAATCCTAATTAATTATGGAGAAACCAAATAAGAAACTAATTGAGGGAATCATAATTGGATTATGATAAGGATAAGATCCATTATGGATCTATTTAAAGGGTGGACGTCCAACATGGTACTTCACTTCAAAAATTCCAGAGTTTTGGAAACTTCCCTCTCCCCTCAATCTCATGCCCTCCCCACTCCTTTCTAGGGTTTACGGTCAGCCCCCTTCCCCCTTTATTCTTGTTATCTTGTGTTCTTGCTTTGAGTATCAAGAAGAGATCAAGAACCCATCTTGAAGGATAAAGATTGGATCTTTTATTCAAGATTTCTAGAGCTGGATTTTTGGAAGGGCCATTAGCTTCCATTAGAGAAAGGTTTAAAAAGAAAAAAAAGTTTCGTGTGGATTCCGAAGGAGACTTGATGCTTGTGAAGCTTTGTCGGTCTAGCATTCTATCGTGGAATTGACTTAACAATTTCAAAGTCGCAAAGGTGATTGTGATTTTTACTCTCATTGAATTAAAATCAATTAGAATCTTAGTCAGATCTTGGGATTCGATGTATGCCCCCCAAGAACTATTTTTCTAAAATTAAAAAGAGGCATACTTTCAGATTTGTCAAGGGCTAAGGCACCCACCAAAAGGTGAAAGACAGCTGCCACTACTCATCAGCATCCAAGAAATAGACCAAATCCTAAAGGGAAAGGCAAGCATGCTCAGAGAAGCCCATCTCCCATTATAGAATTGAATGAGGAACAGATCCAGATGGCGAAGATAGCTCCCCTCCCGGTCAAAAATAACATATCAATTTATGCTGATACTGACAATTTTGAGGAAACGTATAAAGGACCTCAGAGTGCCGCGAAGTTTATTGTTCGTTTGGAAGCCCTTCAGCTGTGACCACTGTCGGGGTAGCTGTTCGACCCCGTATTTTGGAGGGATTGGGTGAGACTGTTGTAGCTAACCCAACTGATAATGTCGATGGTGGAGCCAACTCGCCTACATATAACGATTACCAATCTACTCCCGATCGATTTTTGGTTGAAGCTGCTGATGGTGTGAATGCTTCTGTGAGCACGAATCTTCATGATGATCGTTTGGCGGTTGCATTAAAGGAGGCTCATAGAGCCAGAGAGTTAGAAGCACATCTATTTTTTGAGGCCCAAACAGCCAAAGCCACTTTACTCTCTATCCAAACCCAGCGAGCTGTCAGGAAAGCCCAAAGGTATGCTCTTAAGGCTGGTCAATAGTCTGGTTCGAAGGCTAATGGAGAATTTATTCAAACTGTAGGAGTTATTTCTGAGGCTGCCCCAATTGAGACTGATTTTGGCCTTGCAAGAACTGTGGCAGTGGTAATAGTGAATACAGCTAGTGTTAACCCTATCGATGAAGTGCCTAATGTAGATCAAGCAGTCTTAGCTGAATCTGAAAGGCTAGTCAAATCTGAAGTGACACAAGAGCTGACTAGCATTGCCGAAGCAAGGGCTAAGACAAAGATGAGCTTGGGATTACAGGCTGAAATAGAGCCGGAGGCTGAAATACTTGTCGAAGCAAGACCAGAGGCTGAAATGGATATTGAGGTCAATGCAGGACCTAAAGTTAAGGCCAACATTGAACTTGATGTTGAGCCGGACGGACGTGGGGACCATACCTGAAACTGGAGTCAATATTGAGGCCGTTCAAGAGCCTGAACCAAACACTCCTGAACTCCATATCCAAGAAGACTAGGATGCCGACATGATCGGAATGGAAATAGTTCCTTATTCTGCGTCGTTCACTAGTGAAGGGTCGACTTTTGAAAACTTACCTTTTTTTACCATGACCCCTTTACCTGAGTACACGCCATCCACTCCTCCGACTGATCAGTCTCCGGCATCTCCTGCCAGACTCCCTTCACCCAAATATACTCCATCTACTCCTCCGCCTAAACAATCTGACAAAGGGCCTCAAGGATCCAGGGGCATTCCATCTAAAAGATGGTTGATGGACAAGAATAAATATGATTCCCTTCTTGGGAGAATCTCTGGACTTCTCGATATGTAATTTTGATTGCTTCTCTTCTTTCAATCAAATGATTTTTATACCTGCTAACTCCCAACTTTTTGTTTTATAGGTACCATCAGAGGAAACATTAATGCTCCAAAGTTTACTTTTGGAGTACTCAATAATGCTCCAGTTCCTCCTCCATCCAAGCTATTGGCCGATGCTAATGTAGAAAGCGCTAAGCATGTACTTGAAGGCTTGAAGACTTCGCTACTCAACAAAAATTTTAAGGATTTTGAGCAGATGCAGCACGATTGTGTCTCAGCTTTCAACATTCGTGATCGTCTGGGCATCAGAGATCCTATCATGCAGCAAGAAGCCAAAGCTTGGATCATTTCAGCCTGGAAAGTGTACCGATTGAATAACATAGACCCGATCAGCGGTCTTGAAGTAGAGGCAAGAGAATGTGTTAGCGACACTTCTTTTAAAATAGAAGAATTGATCGAAGCTGCCAATGATCTGTGCAACAGAGTCTATCAAACTGCAGAACATTAGCGGGCTGCAGTCGCCGAAGTAGAAAATCTTCGTCAACAACTACAAGAAGCTTTAGTTAGGGTTTCCAAAATAAAAAGTGCTCGTTAATCGATGCAAACAGAGCTTGCGACCGTCAACTCTGACTTACCCTAGGGACAATCTGTGAAGCATCAAGGTTAGAAGAATTTGGGGAAGAACATCAGATTGAAAGAGGGTTTGGCAGACGCTTGTCAAGAAGCTGCACATCTTCACAAACAACAGTGCATTATAATGGAAAAATTATCTTTTTCAGATATCACCTCTCTTATTGAAGAAAACCCTCTTGATATACATCCTATTAATGAAGATTTTCCTTATGTAAATCCTTTGGATGTAAACCCCGCAAATGTAAATCCTCCGGATGTAAATCTTGCAAATGTAAATCCTCTAGATGTAAATCCTGCGAATGAATGAAAAATCTTCATTTTATCATTCAGTCTATGCCATTTTTATTTTCATGACATATATTTCCTCTTACCCTTTTTTAGAAGAACTGACTGAACCCAAGTTAATTTTCTCAGGCTGCCTGCGTACCCATGATAGGATTAAGTCAAACATAGTTCAAAACTAGGGGTCATTTTGGACTCGTAATTTATGAGTAGATAGTTTTTGTTCATATCTAGGAAGGTTTAGACTTGTAATTTGAGAACAAGTAGGTAGTTTCCGTTCGTACCTAGGAAGGTTTAGACTTGTAAATTGGGGGCAAGCCTTTGAAAAATGATGAATCTTTTTAGTTCGTATTCAAGAGCCTTTCAGATTGCTCTAATTTTTGCCTAAACTGACTCTTGGAGTATCAGTTTAGCAAGCTATTTGTTGCCCTAATTTTTACCTAGACCTTCTTTTTGAAGTTTTAGTCTATCGGGCCTTTTGTTTTAACTCAAAATTTTTCTCTAAGTCGTCCTTTCGGATTTTCAACTTAATGAGTCATGTTACCCTAACTTTTACCTAAGCCGTCCTTTCAGATTTTCAACTTAGCGGGTATTTTGGTGCCCTAATTTTTGCGTAGACCATCTTGTGAGAATTTGGTATAGTGGGCTTTTGTTTGATCCTCATAAATGATATCACCTTGAAAATCTTACATTGGTCGAGGGAGATGCTCCGTTGTCCGTCCATTGTAATTGATAGATCTGCTTCAGATGGTGAGAAGTCCTTCCCTAGAATTGTGGTTTCTTCTTTATGCACCAGGTAGCAGCTTTCTCCGTTTCATCCATATTGGGGGACAATAATGATGATTTTATATCCTAGAGGATAGTGTTCTTTTAGAAGAACTGACTGAACCCAAGTTAATCTTCTCACGCTGCCTACGTACTCATGATAGGATCAAGTCAAATGTAGTTCAGAAGGGGCATTCGCATTTTGAGAGCGAATAGGTAGTTTTTGTTTGTACCTAGGAAGGTTTTGACTTTGACCTCATATTTGGGGGGCTTTAAAAGCTTCGATTCATAATTTCATAGCGAATAGGCAGTTTCCGTTCGTGCCAAGGTGGGTTTGACTTCGGTCTGGTATTCTGGAGACTTTTGAAGCGTCGTGAACCTTTTTATCTCGTATTCAGGAGCCTGTCAAATTGCTCTAATTTTTGCCTAAGTCGTCCCTTAGCGAGCATGATTTTGACTCTAATTTTTTCCTAGGCTGCCCATTGGGGTTTTCAACCTAGTGAGTCTTTTTGTGCTCTAAATTTTGCCTAGACCGTCTTTTAAAGTTTTGGTCTAGCGAGCTTTTCGATTCCTAGGAGTAGTATCGCTTAAGGAATCTTGCATTGGTTGGAGGGATTATTCGCTCTCCATCCATTGAAGTCAGCAGGTATGCTCCATTAGCATATACCTTCTCGATGACATAAGGCCCTTCCCACTTTGGTTCGAGCTTCCCTTTGGTTCGTCGAGTGATGATGATTGGAGTCCTGGCCATTAAGACCAAGTCCCATGTTTTGAAAGACCTTAGTCTTACTCTTTTGTTAAAGGCACTACTTAGCCTCTATCTATACATCTCTAAACTCTGTTGAGCTTGGAGACGACGTTTATCAAGAGTTTCAAGCTCTGCAAGACGAACTTTAGTTGAGTCCTCTTTTGTGATAGACTGCTAAATTTCCACCCGTAGGGAGGTAATTTGAATTTCAAGGGGGAAAACTACTTCACAGCCAAAGACCAAGGAATATGGCATGGCCTATGTTGGAGGCCGATGAGTAGTTCTATATGCCTAGAGGGCTTCGGGTAGGCATTCATGCCAGTCCTGTTTACTTTTATCCATAACTATTTTGAGGATTTTGCACAAAGTCTTGTTAAAGGCTTCGACGAGACTATTCATGGTTGGGTAGTACCTGATAGAGTGGTCCTCTCGGATACCAAATTTGGCATACAACTTGTGTATAGGGTTGCTTTGAAAAGTTTGCTCATTATCCGTGATGATGCTCTCTCGAATCCCGAACCGATATATGATGTTGGTCCGGATGAAGTCTGCGACTGAGTGGTGTTTGACTTCTTTGAGAGTGACGGCTTTGGCCCATTCTGAGAAGTAGTCCGTCGCAGCTAGGATGTATTGATGTCTCGCAGATGATGGTGGAGTGAATGGTCCTATGACATCAATTCCCCATGTTGCGAAGGGCCATCAACATGTTGTCATGTGAAGAGGCTTAGGAGCCCGATGTATGAAATCAGCATGGAGCTGATAGACTTTGCATTTCCTTACATAGTTGAGACAATCAGTGATAATCATAGGTCAGTAGTAGCCTAATCTTTTCAATTGCATTTGTACCTTGGGCCCAGCTTGGTGAGCTCCGTAGATCCCAGCATGAGTTTCTTCCATAGCCTGCTCGATTTCATTTCCTAAGATGCACCTCATTAAGATGTCATCCAGGGACCTTTTATATAATGTACATTCCAACATCACAAACTTTGTGACACGTCGACGGACCTCAACGCGTTTGGCATGATATCTGGGCAATCGACCACGTTGGAGATAATCGATGAAGGGTTATCGCCAATCTTCATCTTTTTTTTTTATTATCACAAAACAAACTGTTTCCAGGAGATCTATCTCTGAGAGGAGTTTAAGAGTTCTTCTTTCCCCAACTGTGATGGTCAACATCCTATATGTTGGCAGAGTTAGAGATGCTGCAAGACCGGCCAGAGCATTGGCTTGATTGTTGAGCCCTCTACGGACATGGAAGAGGTTGTTTCTTGGAATTTGAGCAAGTAGCTGATCCACTCTCTTCTGATACGGAAGAAAGCTGACTCTTCGTACAACATATTCACCTCAGACTTGTTTGATGACAAGTTTCGAATCCCTGTAGATTATTAGTTCATTCATCGGGATCTCGAGAGCCAATTCAAGACCTGCTATTAGGGCTTCATATTCAGCTTCATTGTTCAAGCATCCTTCTATTAATGCAAAGGAATAAGGTAGTATTGCATTGTCTGGTGTGATAAAAACAATACCAACTCTTGACTTATTTTCCTTCGGGTCGATGCATTTGATTTCATCAGGGCTCCTTGAAGCTCCATCAAAGTACATCCTCCAACTTGGTTTGACCTGAACTTGCATAACTTCTTCGTCAGGGAGGTCGGTGACTAAAGGTGAGTCCGTAGGAACTGGATGTATTGCAAAAAAGTCACCAAGGGCTTGCCCTTTCACTATCTTTTGGGGCACGAATTCAATTTCAAATTCAGACAGAAGTACTGTCCATTTTGTCATTCTGCCTGAGAGAGTGAGGCAGGACATTATGTATTTGAGGGGATCAGCCCTGGATATCAGTTTCACCGAATGCTCAAGCATATAATGCCTCAATTTCTTCAGAGTGAAGATGATGGCCAAACAGACTTTCTCTATCGGACAGTATCTGCATTCTGCTCCAACCAGATTCCTGCTCAAGTAGTACAGGGCATTTTCCTTTCCTTGGTCATTATACTGAGCGAGAAGAGCTTCGAGAGATCCTTCAATCACTGTAATATAGAGGATAAGTGGCTTTCCTCTAATGGGACTCATGAGGACTGGAGGATTTGTGAGATAAGTCTTGATACTGTTCAGAGCATTTTGGAAAACTTCATCCCATTGAAATGGTATTCTCTTCTTCATCAGTCGGGAAAACAGTTGACATCTTCCAGCCAAGTTGGAGATGAATCTCCGGATATAAGCGAGTCGACCCTGAAGTACTTTCAACTCGCGCGGATTTCTTGGAGGAAGCATTTTACGAATGACCTTTATTTTAGTAGGGTTAAGCTCGATTCCTCTGTGGTGCACCACAAAGCCTAGGAATTTCCCTTATGAAACTTCGAATACGCATTTGAGTGGGTTCATCTTGAGCTAGTGCTATCGCAGTCTGTTGAAGATCTCCCAAAGATCATCCAGATGATTGTTTTGTTGCCTTGTTTTGACAACTAAGTCGTCGACATAGCATTCGACCTTGTCATGGAGAATATCTCCGAATATAATGGTCATGGCCCTTTGATAGGTCACCCCGACATTTTTGAGGTCAAATGGCATGACTTTGTAGTAGAACACTCCCTTAGGGGTGCGAAAGGTTGTAAGCTCTTCATCTTCTGGAGCCATCTTGATCTGGTTGTAGCCAAAATATCCATCCATGAAGGATAAAGTTTCAAAGCCGGTTGTGGCATCAACCATCATTTCTGTGATGGGCAAAGGGAATTCATCTTTAAGGCAAGCTTCATTCAAATCCTAGAAGTCTATGCAAACTCGGATCTATCCATTCTTCTTCTTTATAGGAACCACAGGCAAGCCAAGTAAGGTATTATACCTCTCTTATAAACCCGGCTTTGAGAAGTTTATCTACCTCAGCTTCAATTTGAGCAACCAATTCTGGGCGAGCTCATCTTTGTGCCTGCTTGATTGGTCTGACATCTTCTCGAGTTGTGAGGTGATGAACAACAATTTTTGGATTAAATCCAAGCATTTCTGTATAGTTGCAAGCAAAGACATCCTTGTATTCTTTTAGGAGACAAAGATATTCTTCTCTTTCTATTTCAGAAAGGGAAGCACTGATAAATGTTGGCCTTGGGTCTTGTTTAGAGTCGAGGTTAACTTTAAGAAGATCATCAACTGTCGCTTGACCTCCTGCTTCGAATTCTGGAGGGGCCGGACAAACTTCCATTTCTTCTGGTGGTTCTTCCATGATCATTTCCTCTCATAAAGAGGAGTCTTGATATACTTTAATGGTATTTACTTTCCAGATCAGATCTTCATTTGGTGAAGGATCGGAATTTCCTGCTTCATGTTTTCCCAAGTTAGAGTCAAACTGCTTATAGGTAGCCAAAGTCCTGAATGCTGGCATAATTTCATGCTCAATTCTTTTTTCTTCTTCAGTATCAAATCCATGTTTTTCAAGCATTTTCTTGATCTCTGGATTAAACACAGGCTTCCTTTGGTAAGGGCTCATTCTTTTATCCCTTCTGTTGTTCCGGGGTGTGGCTTTGCCTGCTTGCCATGCGGAATGAAAAACAATAGGCTTTTCCCGTGTTCCTCTAGATGGAATAATGACACTGGGAATGACTTCCATTGTCGGCCATTTTTGCCATGCACTAAGACTGACCTTAGCTAAGCTATCAATCATATCTTGATACGCTGCTTCAACCCATGGGGATGCTTGTTGGGATTCTGCTTCTTCTGGGAGCCACTCCATGAAGACTTCTTCTAATGTGGACTCTTCCTTGACCATGACCATATTCGGGTCTGATTGTGATTTTCCCCAAATACAAAGACTGGGGGTTATACCTAATTCCTAGCATATCTGTATCCACATAGTTACCAGTATCTAGGGCTTTATGTTGCTCCCTTGTGAGCATAGCTTTATAAGCCGGTTGGATAGTTCCTTTGGCTTGCTCTCCTTCTTTGAGATCAAACCCTTGATTTTTGAGGAGCCTGGTAATCTTTTTACCAAAGCTTATCTTCTTCTTATAAGGATTGGTGATCCTGCTCTTTTCGTTGGTCCATGAGGAGTTCATCCTGCCATATGCACCTAGGGAATTAAAGAGCATCGGCTTCTATCCTCTTTTCTTGACCGGGACAGTGAAACTGGAGGTAGTTTTCACCATTGTATAGTCCATCATCCTCAAAGGAATTATATGATCGCCTTTTAGAGCTTGAAGTGGGTCAATTTCTTTAACTTCACAAATCTGGGAGAGATCGACTGACTTGCCCTTGTCGAGATTCTGGGGAGATTCAACCAAAGACAGGGTTGGTTCTCCTTCTTTTCTTTGAGACTTCAGGGTGTATTTGAACACCCTTTTCAGAACCGCGGCTTGGGCAGGTCCATGATTGCTTTTTGGCCCACTCTCAACCTTCTCCCCTTTGGGCTTCTGTTGAATGTTTCTTTGGGCACTTTTGACATAGAAATACGCATCTGCATAATATGCCTCTGCATCATTGAATGGATCATCATCAACATCAATCCTTGCTTGCCTATTCCTCTAAGGGTGTTTGAGGCACTAATGATAGGTGGATGGCACAACTAGATTATTGTGCATCCATTGACGCCCCAACAAGGCGTTGTACGATGTATCCACATCGATTACCAGAAATATAATAGTTTCAGCAATATCCCTGAATTTGGTTTTGAGGTTGACCATGCCCATGGGCTTTTGTTCATTTTTGTTGAAGCCTTGGATGATCAAGCTGCTTTCATGTAGCTGACCTATTTGTACGCCGAGCTTAGACAGCATCCTTCGTGGGAGTATATTAACAATTGATCCCGTATCTATCATCACTCTAGAGATGCTAGTTTCATTTACCAGACCCGAGGTGAACAGTGGCCGATTATACTGGAGAGTCTCATCTCGCATAACTTTATCATCAAAGGCGATCATAAAGAGGCAAGAAGTCCCTATTTGAGGAGGCTACGGCGGTTGACTTGTAACTTCTTTAGAGAAGTCTTCCTGGTTGGAGAGGGCATATATGAGAGAGCTCCTCAATTTCGAAGACATCTTGAGAACATCATAGACGCTCAACACGGAAGGAATTTTCTTTAGATGGGCCAGGATATCGTACTTGACCCTCTCATTACCCAGAGCCGTTTGGGCTTAGGCCGGTTGGGCTATGGTCTGATTTTCATGTTGGACTGGCATAAACCTCGGTTGTAGCTTTCTTCCTAACCGGAGGTTGAGCTAGTAGACTTTGGCAATCATCTGATCTATTGGTTCAGATGACTCTCCTTCCAAGAGTTGGACCATGCTCACATAACTAAATTCCAACTTTCTTTTCTTGCTTTGAAGGGACGACTGATCTCTTATTTCATATTGCTTTGTCAGACTTCCAGGCTGGGCTGAAATTTGTTCAGGTGTTAGTGAACTGTCAGCTTGTCCTGATTTTAGGACTGCTTCTTCTATTGGAGGGTCCCCGTTCTAACCGATTATAGTAAGTGAATCTTTATTCTCAGGCTGAGTTGAGATTTGCATCGATCGTCATATCTGACGATGGTTTTGATTTGGAGCCTCAGGTGTATTTAGCCTTTTTTGAGGGGAATCAGATTGTACTTGTTCATCTTTCGCCTCTCTTTCTCCCCCGGATGAGAATCCTTTAGAGATATCTGAAAGCGCCGTAGGGGTCCGTCCTGGTGTAGATGGTCTCATTTTTGAAAGCCAAACTTGAAATACCCTGTATCTTTTTAGACTGCAGGCTACTATTGGTCTTGGCACACCCAACAATGAAGGTGTAAGGGAGATCCAGATAAAAATTTATGCTGAAAACAAGATCTCCTAGATCTTAAACCATAGAAAGCATCAAAAACTATCTAAGAGTTTTAGTCATATCACCTCGGTGAATGATGTTTACCGGTGAAGCTTAATCCACTCGAACCGTCAGAACTCTTTGTAGAGATTTCTCGAAGAAATACTCGAAGCTCAATCCTTGTTCTTCGCTATCCCCACGAAGCTTTAGAATCTTTCTTTGGAATTGTTGAAGCAAAAGGAAGAAGATGGATCAATGGTGTAGACCTTCTACACCAAAAACTCTAAGCTTCAGAACCCTAGATTGCAAAACCAACTTGAAGCACCCTAGTAGCTCACGAAAACCCTAGGGACTATCCCTAGGGGCTCATGGTTTGGAGAGAGAGGAGAGGGAGAGAGAAAAAATTCTAGAGAATTTGAATTGTGTCCCACACGTTTTTGGTCTTGGGGTATTTATAGAATGGATCTAATCCATATCCTACTCCAACTATAACTTATCCCTTTAGGAGTTATTTATTAATAATAACTCTTATTATTAATAAATTCCTAGTTTTACTATAACTATTTTAGTTATAGAAATCCTACTAATTAAAGAGTCCTTCTAATAAGAGGGTTCCTTAATTAAAGGGATAAATCAACAACCAACACATGGAGGAATCCTAATCAAACTAGGAAACCTAAACCACAAGGGGGGGGGGGGGGCATGAGCATCAAGGTGGCGTGAGGTTTGGGGGGTGCAAGACTCCTTGTTGCTATCCATATCCATCTTATCTTAATCCTAATTGTAATCCAACCATTAGATTTTAATTCCATAATAAAAATAATTATATTTTAACAATTATTCAATTAACCTAATCCTAATCCAATTAGGACTACTCCAAGGGGGCGCCCAACCCTAGGGTTTTAAGCCCATGGGCTTGGGCCCAAATTAAGGGTCCATATTAATGGGTTTATGGATATGGGTTAAACCCATTTCCCCTTTAATTATGTTAATTAAATAATTACTAAAATAATCCCTAGATTTAAATTAACAATTTATTTAAACCATAGATTAACTTTTAATCTATTTAATTAATAATTAATTTTTAATCACTTAAATAATTGATTAACATTTAATCAATTATTGAGCTTGTATTTCTTATGTGAGCATCTCCACAGATTGCTCTAGGACATTCTTACCCTGCCTTACCCAATGTTATCTCATTGACCCTAAACAGGAATTACATCGGAATTGCAAGTAACGTGACATATCCATGTTGCAATTGAATCCCAGTGTATGAACATTAACCATTACAGATCCAGCCACGTTAACTTTTTAATTCGATTTATCCTTCCAAATACCTTATCCCTAATGGGCCTTTGAGATTTTTAATACTATCTAACTCATAGCTCATTGTACATTTCCAAGACTTATGATTAAGCCATGAGAAACAATTTCTCATGAAAAACATTTTGAGAAAATCATTTGATAAGTATAATATCTTTTAATAAAAGTATATTTCAAAACTTATTTTGATTTCAAAATCACCTACGCAGGATTTGAACTTAATAAACTGTCTTACCCGGAACTTGGATAATCTCTCAAATTAATGAGCATAGATATCTTGTTTGAAATTCATCATGACTCGAAAAACTTTCTGTCGCGACCCAAAACCCACCCTAGGAGTTAGAGTGAATCTTGGATGACTTATCATGACTTGCTTGACAAACCAACCTGCAAAAATACCTGGAGCATATACAAAGAGGACATAATAGCGGAAGCATAAACTACATAGCACAGCAGAAGACTAACCAAAGCTCTAGTTACATATATACATGATCCAAGTTGTACAAAATGATATCACAAAAGAAGGTGCGGACAGGCCCGCCAAAATACATGGACATACTCTCTCAAGCTCACCCACGGATCACTCAGAATCTACCACCTAGTAGTACTCGTCTACATGAGGCTCCTCCGTAGGTTCCTCAACGTACTCTTCCTCCACCCATGGGCCAGGAGCACAGATGTCGAAATGAGCAGCAGTCCCCTCAGTACCTGCCGACATAAACGTACGGCTGAGCACAGAATACTCAGCGTGTACCTAATGCTAACCAACAGTCACAGCATAGCAACAATGGTATATAAAGTAGGAAGCAATTCATATAGTAACAGGAAAGTAAAACAGTTAATATTCATGCTTGCATCACATAAAAGATGATAACTCTCTTGAAATCATCGTGTACTTGACTTGACTCAAAATACCCTTTTCGTGCTTGAAAAACTTGTCATGTCTGTCTTGCTTGATCTTGTCGAGCGTGTCATGTCATGCGTGCTTGCTTGGAATTTAAACATGCTCATGTAACTTGTGAGATGTACTTGTGAGATGCACTTGGGAGGGAAGGGAGACCCTTCTTTCAATGACATGCACTTGAGAGGGAAGGGAGACCCTTCTTTCAATGATATGCACTTGTGAGTGAGGGGAGACCCCTCTTGAAATGGAGGGAAGTGTAAACTCCCTCCTATACAATGCTTGTTCGTGTCTTTGTCAAAAGCAAGGCAAAACATATCGTAAGATATGTCTACCTCTAACATCCTTATTCTTGAAAAATATCGGTAAACCATGTCATACATGTCGTGCTCGTGGAATCGCGTACATACTTTCACTTGGAATTAAATATGACATTTGAGATTTCCACAATACATAGAATATCATTAATTTAAACAAGTAAATATTCATGCAATTTAGATAAAGCAATTAATCACACTATCATGAACCCTAGCATTTCCATACGTTTTTAAGCATGCATTTCTTGATTTACAACTCATTGTCTTCACCTTGGCATTTCATCAAACATGTGGTGTGTACATTATTTGTTAAATCCTACACCATGCTTTTCTAGGTGGGTTTATGTTCACAACATACATGTGTATTCCTTATTGATATAATACCCTTCTCATTTCATTCATCACAACACATCTGCACGGCATCCATCACCCATCATCCTCCATTCATTCATCCCATAGCATTCAAATACTTAGATAATAGGGAAAAATCATTTAAAAAAAAAAAAGGAAGAAAAGAAAGAAGAATGTGAACTAGGAGGGTAGCATAAGGTACCGACCTTGAAGAAGCGAGGAAAAACCCTCCAACACATGTGTGGAGTCGCTGCCCTAGCTTGGAGAACGTGCTCCTCACGAGTTTGAACCTTGGATTGAAGAATCCAAATCCTTTGGAACAATCTTGGGTAGCCCAACCCTTGATTTCTTCTCAAGATACAAACCTAGGTTAGAATCCCCTTTCTCCTCTCTCTCTTTCTCTTTCTCTTAGAATCCCCTTTCAAGCAAGCCTTAATAGGCAAGGGTGTAACGTCCGAATGACGAAAAAACCCTTAATGAAATTCTGCAAAACGCGATAGACAGAGCGATCAATGGTTAATATCGAGCAATCGGTCGCCTACCAAGCGACCGGAGTTTTGACCGATCGATAGGTCAAAAACAAGCTCTCTGGAATTTTTCCCCATACAAAAAAATGCACCAATCGATAGTTACCGATCGATCGGTTGTGGACCGATTGATCGCCAATATGGACCGAGCGATCGGTTGCTCTGCAAATTCGATACTGAGTCCATTTTTCATCCATTCCTACTACTTGGGCTTATCCTACTCCCCTTTTGACTTCTTCTAAAGGAGACTAGGACCTTTTCAAGGCTTATAGACATTGGTAAATAATTTATTTAATTAATTATAGCATTCTTGAAACTATTTTCAAAAGTTTCTAATTCTCATTTCATGAACTTGGAGATTACAAGCCATCATGCCTTGACATACATTCCAAGGCACATACAAAAAGTTTTGGGGTTCTACATTCTCTCCCCCTTATAAAAATTTCGTCCTCGAAATTTGGACACTACTTGCATTACAAAACCAACACAAAATTACAAGTCACATTACAAAACTCATTCAAACAATTCCGGGTACTTCACTTTGACTTTGGCCTCGCGCTCCCAGGTTGCCTTTTCCCGAGCATGATGTTTCTATTGCACGAGAACCAATGGGATAGTCTTGTTGCAAAGCACTTGATCTCTACGATCCAATATGTGAACCGGCTTTTCAACCAAGGTGAGATCCTCTCGAATTTCCAACGGTTCCAGGTTTATGACATACGAAGGGTCCGCAATGTACTTCCCAAGCATATATATGTGAAAAACGTTGTGAACCGCGCCATGTGAGGTGGGAGAGCTACCCGGTAAGCAACTTCACCAACTCGCGTGATAATCTCAAAGGGGCTAACATACCAAGGACTGAGCTTGCCTCGCCTGCCAAATCTCATAATCCCCTTGCTAGGAGATACTTTCACAAATACTTGATCCCCAACTTGGAATTCCAAGTCCCTGCGGCGAGTGTCCGCATAGCTCTTTTGACGATCTTGAGCGACTTTCAACCAAGCCCGGATGATCTTAACCTTATTCGCAGTTTGCTCGATCAACTCTAGATCTAACACTTTTCTCACTCCTACTTCATCCCAGTAGAGAGGAGACCTGCAGCTTCGCCCATACAAGGCCTCAAATGGTGCCATTTGGATGCTCGCCTGGTAGCTATTACTATAGGAGAATTCAACCAAAGGTAAGTGCTCTTTCCAGCTGTCCTTGAAGTCCAACATACATGCCCGAAGCATGTCTTTAATGATTTGGTTCACCTTCTCGGTTTGTCCATCCGCCTGTGGATGAAAGGCGGTGCTGAAATCAAGTCGGGAACCCATGGCATCCTGAAAACTCTTCCAGAACCTGAATGTGAATCTTGGATCCCGATCTGACACAATACTAACTGGCGCCCGGGCAACCGAACAACTTCCTTGACATACAGAGCGGCCAACTGGCTCGAGTTAAACGTAGTCCGGTAAGGTAAGAAATGTGTGAACTTTGTCAAGTGGTCTACTACTACCTATACTGCATCTGAGTTTCTTGCCGTCTTTGGCAAACCAACAATGAAGTTCATGGAGATGTGCTCCCATTTCCACTCGGGAATAGGGAGAGACTATAACAGACCCGTCAGTCTCAAGTGCTCTGCCTTCACCTGTTGGCACACTAAGCACCGTGCTATGTACTCTTCCATATCTCTCTTCATATTCTGCCACCAAAAGTGTCCCTTGAGGTTCCGATACATCTTTGTACCCCCAAGATGCACTGTATACTTCGAACCGTGGGCTTCATCCATAATCTCTCTTCGAAGATTAGCATCGGCTGGAACACACAGTCTTCCCCTGAATATGATATTACCTCGACTAGTGAGAGAGAAGTCCTCACTACCCTTGGCAACTTCCTTATCCCGAAAACCCAACAAGTCAGCATCTGTGGCTTGCGACTCTTTGATCAGATCTATAATGTACGGTCTAACAGTGATATTTGCCAAAACAGGACTACAGACCGAATCATTCACACTGATGTCCAGATTAGCCAAATCTTCCAATAGTCTCCATTCCTGCACCAACATGTGAGCCAACAAACCCAGAGGTCTCCTATTCAAAGCGTCCGCCACTACATTTGCTTTGCCCGGGTGGTATTAGATGGTGCATTCATAGTCTTTCAAAAATTTTATCCAACGTCGTTGCCATAGATTTAGCTCCTTTTAAGAAAAGAGACACTTGAGGCTCTTGTGATCCGTGAACACATAGAACTCTTCCACGTAAAGGTAATGTCGCCAAATCTTAAGTACAAACACGACTGCAGCAAGTTCCAAGTCGTGTGTGGGGTAATTCTTTTTATGCTCCTTCAATTGCCTTGATGCATAGGCAATGACCTTCTTGTGCTGTATTAGTACACACCCAAGTCCCACGTGCGAGGCATCACTATACACCTCATACCCACCACGTCTATTCCTGCACCATAAGGACGGGGGCCGTGGTAAACCGCTTCTTCAGCTCCGTGAAACTGATCTCGCACTTGTCACTCCATACAAACTTGGCGTTCTTCCTTATCAGGCAAGTGAGCGGTGCTACAAGGCTGGAGAAACCCTCTACGAATCTCCTGTAATAGCCTGTCAACCCAAGGAAACTACAGATCTCTATGACGCTCTTGGGCCTTGCCCAACTCATGACTGCCTCTATCTTCTTCGGATCTACCGAGATGCCTTCCGCAGATACGACGTGGCCTATGAATGCCACCACTTCCAACCAAAATTCACACTTGCTAAGTTTGGCATACAGCTTGTGCTCCCTCAGTCTCCCCTACCATCCCGTCAGCTGAGGACAAACACAGATGTAGCTCTGCCGGAAGGGTTCAAGATGTGATCTTCTGGAGTCTGGGAATATATCAAGATGTCATCGACAAACACTATCACGCATCGATCTAGGTATGGTCGGAATACCCGGTTCATCAGATCCATAAAAGCTACCGGCACATTCGTGAGACCAAAAGGCATCACCAAAAACTCGAAATGTCCATACCGAGTCTTGAAAGCAGTTTTAGGAACATCTTCTGCCTTAATCTTCAATTGGTGATAACCTGATCGAAGATCAATCTTCGAGAAAAATCTCGCTCCCTTTAACTGATCGAACAGGTCATCAATCCTAGGCAATGGGTACCTATTCTTTATAGTGACCTTGTTCAACTGCCGGTAATTGATGCACATCCACATCAAGCCATCATTCTTCTTAACAAATAAAACCGAGGCACCCTACGGTGAGACACTTGGTCGAATGAAACCAAGGTCTTGCATTTCCTCCAACTGAGTCTTCAACTCCTTGAGTTCAATCGGGGCCATTCTATTCGGAGCCCAAAAGATGGGAGCTGTGCCTGGTGCAAGCTCGATCACAAACTCAATCTCTCTGTCTGGAGGCAACCCTGGCAACTCCTCTGGAAATGCATCTAGGAATTCGCTCACAACCGGAATAGTCGAAGAGTCCTTTGCCTCGGGGTTCACTAGGCTCAACGCCGCAAAGCGGGTGACATCTTTACTCCCCAACCCCGGAAAATGAAATGGCTTCCCTTCCATCGGCCTGAAGTGTACCATTTTCTCGAAGCAAGCTACATGTACATGATGAGCTACTAGCCAATCTATCCCCAAGATAACGTCGAAGTCTTGGAATCCGAGGATGATGAGATCGACTACTAATTCGTGGCTTCCCACATGAACTGCACTACCTTTGAAAATGCTATCTGCTACTACTGTTTTGCCGAGAGGAGTCAAAATGAATAACTCCGATTCCAATTGACTAGGCTCCATAGAAAAGCCTTGGAAAAAACTCGGTGAGACAAATGAATGAGTAGACCCGATGTCGATCAACACTCTAGCCAAACATTCATTGACTAATAGGGTTCCTGAAATTTTAATTAGCTAAGTCAATCCATACACCAACATCATAAGTATAGGTATATAGATATATAAACACACCATATACGTACACATGGGATGAGTAGGCCTAGAGGTATAAGCCAAATTGATTACTTACTCTCTAGGTATAAGCCAAATTGATATCAAAGTTTTATTCAAATGCCTAAGTTTTAGATCATACTAATCCAAGAGATGAGAAAAACCTAACTAGGGTCGAACCCGTGTAGGGTTACCTACGTACTCACATGGGATGAGAGGGTTTGGGCCCAAAGGCCAAGGATTAGGCCCGAAGGCCAAGACATGGGCCTGGAAGCCAAGGGTTGAGCCCGAAAGCTAAGGATTGGGCCCAGGCCAAGACATGGGCCTGGAAGCCAAGGGTTGAGCCCGAAGGCTAAAGATTGGGCACATAGGCCAAGGATTGGGCCTGGAGGCCAAGGGTTAGCCCGGTAGGCTAAGGTTTTAGTCCGGTAGACTAAGGTTGGGCCTAATATGCCAAGATTACTTAATCAGAGTTAAGAGATGAGTTAACCATGGTTAGGACTGTTAATTATGGTTAAAAGGTCTAATGCCAATTTTTTTATATTTTTGCATTTTTTAGATGTTTTTAGAATTTTTATAAAAATTAAATTGGTCTAACCATTGTTAAAAGTTAATCGGGATTAAGCTTAACCCCAGTTAAGGTTTTGGTCCAGTCAGGAGTAGGCCTAGATAGTGCAACAGGGCCTATACGAGCCTCCTACTGCTCTGGGCCTTGCAAGGCCACTGTTATATGAAAACAGTGGGATTGGCAGTAGAATAATCATAGCCAAGTGCATTTCTTTGCAGAATGGAATTGGCGATAGTTATTCTAGCGCCGTTGCTACTGTTTTCTCAACAGTGATTTTGCATCCAAAAGGGGAGTTCAACGGTGATGCTCAGGGGGTTCTGGACCCTAGAGGATGCTCAGGGGACTTCAAGGCAAGTCCTAGGTCTAGTCTGGGCCTGGTCTGAATTGGGCCCATAGTGGTCATTATATCATTGTTTCCAGATGTCCAGAATGTCGGTAGACTGTTTACCAACATTCTGGGCAGCTTCCATTTTTATCAATTTTAACCATGGTTAAACTAACTGGGGGAGCCTGGAAGGACCAGGGATGGTGGAGGGAGGTCTCAGGGACTTAGGCCAAGCCTTGAAGTAGACCAGGGGTCAACCAAAAGAGGCTTGGAGCTACTGCAAATGGAAAGGTACTGTGCCTACCGTTATTTCTGGATTTTTTCAGAATTTGAATTTCTCCCCATGGTGTTGCACCAAGCTAGTTCCAAGGGATCCCTCATGAGATGAAGGTCCCCCAAAAAGCTCGAGAAGTGTCTACACACGTAAGGAGCTATGTAGCCGAGATTTTTACCCTTGAGGGGTCTCATACCTATAAGGAAGGTAAGGAGACCCCCTGTTTTTGGGTTTTGCAACAAATCAACACAATAAAAAAAATTCCCTTGGATTAGGACTAGGGGCTCACAGATGCTTTACAGAAGAGAAAGAGGGGTAGGGGAGGACCCTACCCAACTGCCTGCTATGGTGTTGGAGATGGTGGAACTTGGCTGGGGAGGGAGCTGAGCTAGTCCCTAGGATCTTCTGGTCCTGCCCTTGGACTAGGATTTTAGTAGGGCTAAGGTTTCCACAAGGTTTCTCCTCGAATTCTACAGGGTTTCACCAAGGTAGTTTTTGAATGCCCAAAAGCCTAGGGGGAGCTTAGATTTTATAGGAGAAGGGGTTGGAGACATAGAAGGCAATAAGACAGGGGTTGGTTGAGACCTTAGGAGGGAGAGGGGGTGGCCAGAGGCGTGCATGATGCATTGGGGGGAACAAGTTTTGCCTAAAACTCAAACTACAGAAATGACGGTAATTCCAGTACTGTCATTCTCTCTCAAGGCATAAATGATAATGGCGATAGAAAAATTACCGCCATTTCTGAGTTTTTTTGTAAAAAGGTCTGGCCAGGTTTAAATGCTTATGTACACGGTACAAATTTTACCACAAAAGGAATGTCGGTAATTGGATTATTGACATTCTGAGATTTTTTGAATTTCAAGGCTTGGGCCCCCTCCTAAGGCTTGGCTAGGGTTTGTGGGCCTTATATAGGCCCAGGGGCTGCTTGTCTACAGGTCTAGGCCCTAGGGACCTTATGTAGGTATTGCATGGACCTTGTGCCCATGTCCTAAGTTTGTAGGGTTTAGGATTAGACTAGGGCTAGCTAGGGTTGTTCTAAGGATTAACTAGGGTTAGACCAATGGTTTACCTATGGTTTGACTGGGGTTTGCCTAGGACTTGTCTTGGGTTGACCTTGGGTTTGACTCGGTTTGACCTAGGGTTGACTATGGTTAGGGGGTGTAAAAATTGGGTGCTTACACTAAAACTAAGTGATTAGCTTATACTTGGAACACGACTCCCTATTTGGACCTAATGCCTTTGCTCTGATACCACCTCTGTCACGACCCAAAATCCCACCTAGGAGTTTTGAGACTTTGGCACCGTGACCTATACTTCAAACCATCCTGTAAAAGAGCATAAAGGCATTCTAAATAGTGAACCTCAAAATTTCTTTAATAACTTAACTGTATTCCAAGTGCAAACGTTTACAATAACTGAATTATAAACTAAGACATGTACTTAAGATCCCTAACTTGAGTTACCCACTCAACCAATACAAAAATCCCAAAAAGAAAACCTTAAATACATGTCTCTCCCTCTCATCAACCCATCAATAGGGCCACTTGTCAAGGGCCCTATCATCTGGAGGATGATCCCAAACAAGCTCTTGCCCTCCATAGTCCTCCTCGACCCATGGTTCCAGAGCACGATCAATCAACCTGTAATCTATTGAAATAATAATTCGGCTAAGCATTGAATACTCAGCAAATACTACTAGCTAACCACGATATGAACATCAACAATTCATGCTCGCATATAAATAGAATGAGGCAGTTCAAGTAGGACTAAGCAGTATGAACAAGACTGAAAATCAGAGTGCGGAAGCTATAATTCTTTGTAAAACCTGTCATATGCATACCTTTTGAAATCATACTTATACTAGTACCTTGCTATTCCTATTTCAATTTCATATACACTTACTTTTTGAAATCACATGCTTTTCTAACTTTGCTTTAACTCTACTTTCCTCATTTTCATCATATTTTTCTTTTTACGCATAACACATATTTCACATGCATCATTTCTTGACTAATATTACATTTCACACATGTATTTTCTATTTACAGTAGCCACATTCATCGCATGCATTTCTAGTACCCGAACTATGATTGAACGGACATACTAGCATCATATTGAAATGGGCCCCACCTAAAATCCTGCTCTATTAGAGCATGGTCTCGGTGGTCACAGCCCTAAGAGGGTCTCAATAGCAAAGTCCTTTATCTATGGATAAAGCTTTTGAGACCCTCTTAGGGCCGAGACCACCGAGACCGTAATCTAAGAGCATGAGATTTCAAGTGGAGTCCAACATGTGAAATGGGCTCCACTTGAAATCGTGCTCTATTAGAGCATGGTCCATGCTCGGCCCTAAGAGGGTCTTGGTAGCAAAATCCTTTGTCTATCTATGTCACGGGTCGAGGGGGTTAGAACTCAAGGTTGGGCGTCAACAGCCACACCAAGACTCGAACACGATTCACTCCTCCCCAAAGGGAGATATACACTGCCACTAGGACAAACCAGCGTGTAATCAAAGTTGAAACTTGAGAAGAGCTTTAAAAAGCTCCCAAATCCAAATAATTTGGAGGGAAAACAAGAGAACAAACAGAATAAATCCCACCAAACCCTTCCCCCCAAAAAGAAAGCCCCTCTAATGCAACCACAAAACCCCCTCAATCTCCCCACCCAGAAATGCACCCTCGGCTGTCCGATCCTCGACCGAGTCCTCGCCGGTGGCATCCCCTGCAACTCCATAACCGAACTCGTCTCCGAGAGCGCTTGCGGCAAAACCCAACTCTCCCTACAGCTCCTCCTTTCCGCTCAGCTTCCTCTCTCCCATGGCGGCCTTTTCTCTTCTTCTCTCTACATCCACTCCGAATTCCCTTTCCCTTCTCGCCGTCTCCAACAACTCTCTCTCTCATTTCGCGCCTCCCATTCTTACCTTTTCCCTTCTCACGACCCCTGTGATCGGATCTTCGTTCGCGGAGTCCAATCTGCCGAAGAATTGCTCACTCTTTTGGGAAAAATCGATACCCTTCTCGTCAAATCACCTTCTGAATTACCGATTAAATTGATTGTGATCGATTCTGTTGCAGCTCTCTTTCGTTCTGAATTCGAGAACACCCCAGGAGATCTTAAGAGGAGGTCGTCTTTGTTTTTTAAGATTTCCAGTAAGTTGAAGTCACAGGCAAAGAGATTTGGTTTGGCGGTAATGGTTACAAATCAGGTCGTTGATTTGGTGGATTCTGATGGCTTAAATGGGATGAGGGTTGGGAATTTGAGTTGTTTATATTCATCTGGGAGACGGGTTGTCCCGGCTTTGGGGATTTCTTGGGCTAATTGTGTTAATTCAAGGTTGTTCTTGTCGAGGGATTACGAAATTGTTCGTGAAGAAATGGGTTCTGAGGATGCAAAAGGTGGGGATATACTGATGAGGCGGCGGCTTCAGGTTGTTTTTGCACCCCATTTGCCTCAATCATCTTGTGAATTTGTGATTTTGAGAGAAGGGGTGTTTGGAGTAGGCGTATAGAGATCTGTTGTCGAAAGAAGTGAGAGTTTTAGAGTTTTTTTTTTTTTCGCTTGCTTATTTAAGGGGAAGCTCTGAAATTGAAGAACAGCAGGTAATGTTCTTTGAAGTTTCTTGTTTCATTGTCTAGTTGAGAGAAGGAAACTAGTGGCTGAAATGGTGTTTTCAAAGCTCTGTACGTATACATGTAAATGCAAAGACAGATTGGTGGCAAAATCTTGTTTTGGGTCTTGAAAGATGATTAACTGTATACTGAACTTTTCTCTTTATTCCCCTTCACCCATCCTTTTTTTTTTAATAGGCTGAGTTAGAAGTTCCTACTTAAAATAATTGTGAGAGTATATTTGTTTATGAGATTATCACTGAGTAGGACCACTGAATAGAAGATGGGATGAAGGAAGAAGCTGTAGCTCCCTATCTCTGATGGATAAGTGGTACCGTAGTCCATGGTGTATAAGGTTATTTTGGTAGCTCTTACCAGATGATTTGTCCCAACTGGAATTGTGAAATCAGCAGTTAGATTCAGGGCTTTGGGCCTTACAGGTGAGATATTGATACCAGTTTTTTTTTATATCTGATTCGGGCGTTGGTTTGGTTTCATTTACAGCAATGTTTTGTTTTTCTTGGCAAGTGAAAGACTTTGTAGTATTATTTACTATGATAGAATCTTGATACTTATGTTTATAAACTTGATTCGATTCTTTTATTACATGTTTGATTTACACAAATTTAATTCACATAAAGGAAGAATTATTTGCTTATATTATCCAGTAGTTATAAAGAAATGCATACTGAAGTGTAAGCAGAATACATTTTTACTGCCTTTCAGTAGGCCTCATATGAATGGACATGAATAAAAATCATCTCCCCGATGATAATCTGAAATAGCTTAGCTCACTAGAAGGTTAGTTCGATAAACTGAAATGAAATTAATTTTTTGCTCACGTGATCTATGAATTAACTGCATTATCATCAAGATCTATGAATTATAGGGGTCTCCAGTTATCCAGAGAAATCAAACAATAAGAGATATCATGCATTTCATTTATATACAAATAGATTAGATCCCTGCTCTATTTATTTTAGTATCTCATCAAAAGAGATACAGCCATGAGTCAACTCAAAGGGGTCATCCCTGAATGCATAATGGAGGGGTTGGAAAAAGACACACAGACATCTACTGAAGATTTTTCAAGGCCAATGAAAGGAAAGAACATTTTACTCAAAATATTTTTAAAAAAACATATAGTCCTGTTTTGAGCAGGAAGACATGAACAATTTCTTAACTTTCCATGTATAGAAATTGAAACAGGATTGACCTGTAATACAGAACCTATACAAAACACTTCTGCTGCATTGCATCGAAATATCATCTGTCATCTCAGCCACCATTGCTCCAATGTTTGACTCCATAACATTACCCTATAGCCAGCTTCAGAGGTTTGGCTTCACAAGTATACACACATCCATTATTTCATTAGTTTTATAAAGTATTTTAATGTTATTTTTTGTGTGAATAAATATATCTATGTTCACATTGGATATCAATGTGAAGTTTGTCAATTGTCCAACAAGTATAGTATTAGGGAACCTCTTTTTCTCCAAGTAATAAATAACATAGTTCTCTTTTGGAGATTTTTCATACTAATATGTGGGAGCCCCCCTCAGTTTTGGTTATCAATATTTAAATACCCTTGAGATAATGGTATATTAACATAATAACCAAAAATATATTAATGGAACCAAAATACCCTAACAACACTCCCCTTCAAGATGGACTATAAATATCAACCATGCATTTCTTGTCCGTCTGCTAGTTTGATCTCGCTTGTCTTCATAAGGAGTGCCGACTTCATTTTAATGACCTTCTCTAGAATGAATTGACGACCTGCCTCTATTTGTTTTGACGATTGAATTATGAGCAATGCTAATTGCGGCCTTCTAAGCTCATTGATCCAGCGACAAAAGAGCCAGTTCCCAAATAAGAATTTTCAGCCATGACAGTTCAATCCCCCCTAAAGTACTAGCGAGAGTCATCTTCTTGTGAAAGATTTCACTGATATCTCAAAATATAAAGGGTTGAGCTATGTTAGATTCTCATATATCAGCACCGATGGCCCTCTCAACAGTGTCCCAAATCTGCAGTACAATGGGGAACACTTTGCGTAATGGGATCCCTCTGGTTCACCTGAGGGCAGAACCCTACGCTCTCCGAGATGGTATCTTGGTTGCATCTTCACCGAGTCTCAGCAAGCTTATAGTTGAGCTATGGTCGACGCTGTCAGGTGGACATTTCAGGTGGATTGGGAAGTATTTTCTTTAGTTCTGACGTTAGACATCGATTAGTCAGATTTGAAAAATGTTCTGTTATCTTTGTAAATAGATCTACCAGTATGCAAGTTTACAAGTTGGCTAGATGGGCCTGTTCTTTTGAACCTGGTTAGAATATTTGTTATCTTAGTTTAATCCATTCCATATATTTTCTACCAAAAAGAAAATGATTTAGTAGTGACACTCATTAATCACGGAAATCAGATTTTTGCACGTTAGAAATCTGGTTTAGGATTTTGATTATTAATGGATACATCGAGTCCTTGAGTCCTTGTATGAAAACTTAGCAGGTTTCATCAACACACCACGACTAATAAGAGCGGAAGATTAAATTCCTTTTATCTCATAGCCCAGATATAGACTCTCGACCGAACCCTCCTCGTAGGGCCACCCCTCACTTCAAGCAGGCTGCTCCACTCAAGCCCAATGTGAAAATACCCATGCAATAATTACTCAACATAATAAATATTTCAAATCTGAGGACGCATTACCTTTCTTTAAATCCATGGATCCAAAAGTTTTACATTTACTGCATAAAAGCTATGGGAACAAGCTCTTTACAATTTGAACTGCGTAAAGGCGGGGTATGACATGGTTGACATGATTCTGTTCCCAAACACACCTCACACCACAATTGTTGACAATCCCTCTTAAGGGTTCATTTATTGATTTTCTAGCTTACATTCAAATGGGATATCTTAGGTTCAAGCATCCTCGGACCCACTTGCATTTTCCGTACGAAGGAAAACTAAAAGATACCCGAATCCTGTTCTTAAGTAATTCTAGAGCTTCAGAGAACTAGTTACTTGACCAAGTGCTTTGTGGAGTTTCCTCATTTGTTGGTGACTAAAATACCTGCAGATAAGCGTATAAAGGAAGTTAAGGATTAAAGATGACCTTGTCATTTGTATCACGTTCTGAAGGACAGCAGTTAAAATAATTGGGGAACAACAGAGATTTAGCTCATTATCTTGAAGCCTAGTTTTTATTCTAATTAATTCACAGAGGTTATTCAAATTTGAGGCCCTAAGTAACTGTAAATTGGGGTTGACCGTGTTAACTCAATTGGATGCACTGGGCTGCAACCATGAAGTTGAGGTCTTGATCCTAGCTTGCATAATGGGCAGAAAAAAATAAAAGGAAACTAATAAGTGATATCAACAAAACTAAGGTGGAGTTTGGCATCGTTCCAAATCAGAAACTGATTCTAAAAATGGATAACTGACGAATAGGATTCTGCTTCTAACACTCGGTTTTTTTATTTATCAGGCCAGAGAGAAATCATTCCGTTCCGTAAGGAGGATCAACTTTTTTTTGTTCCTTAAAAACTGTTCCGATTGCGAAAGAAAAGCGCCATAACAAATGCGTTCCCAAAAACTGAACAAGAAATCGTTCTGCAGGAACGATACCAAAGTTGCCAAGATTATTAAACCTGTGATCGAAAATATAAATTAACCATAGTTACAAATGGATAACACCTTCTAAAAGTTCTTAAAACTGAATATGGTTGGCAGTCTCAAGGGAAACCAGGCAATACTGGAAGTGGCAGAATCATCAGATTGGGAAGGTAAATAGTGGGTGTATTTGCAAAGGGAATTCACCTAGAAATATTAGTACAATTCGGGCAATGATGGATGGTTTAAGACTGATATGCCTCATATTTCATACGCGGTAGTCAAATGTGAAATAAAACTTTTAACAGTATTCACACACTTAATGCATCCATTTACCATATTAAACGTAGGCTGCTGAAGCTCTAGCTTATTGTGCTAGGATTCTCAAAATGTCTCGTGGTTGTTCCACCTTAATGATATTACACCCATCAATTTTCTGGACAAGGTGGGACTCTTTTACACACACCTCTAATTTTTCCTTCTTTATTTGTTTCTCAAATTTTCAAGACTTATCCTTTATGTAAATGCCCCTTTCTCATATTATTCTGAAAGGAAAGAAGAGTTTCCAAGGTAATAGAGATACCTCTTATCCTGGTCACGAGCATTGAAGTATAACATCCCCTTCAAGTTGCATAGAATACAAAAGGCACTGCAAACAAATAAGGTAACAAGTTTAGAATGGCTTTCTTTGTTTCCTTTTTTCTTTTCCCGGTAAAAGTAGGACTATATTAATAAAAGAAGCATACAACCAAATAAGCAAAGAGTTCATAGAGGTGAACTAAAAGGCTCGAGCTACAAAGCAACAAAAAGAAGAAACAAAATCCTAGCCTAATCTAGATGAGAGGCCTATATCAACCCTAGGTGCTCACATCCTCATTTACAGTCAACAGATTAGACACCCTTGACACCTCCACATCCCCGTTGGAATACCAAAATAATAGAAGATAGTGAACTGGAGACCTAAATCTGAGATGGAGAAGCCTAGCATCATCAAAGATGAATCTGTTCCTCTCCTTCTCAGTAGACCAAGAAATAGCCCCCGGAAGGAGACCCCATACCTCATCCAGTGGACCGTCCAATCGAGACAATTTCCAACAAGATAAGCTCTGAAAAGAATAGGTGGACACCCTAGTAGGGATAAAAAGAAATTCCAGGTGTTAGAAGCAAAATGGCAATGTAGGAGTAAATGATCCAAGGATTCCTCTGCTACCATGCACAGGATGCATTGGTTTGTAAAACTCTAACCTCTATGTTTGAGATGATCAAGAGTTGGGATCTTATCCAGATATGTTGTCCATAACAAGAAGAGATCTTTGATTAAAATTCACTATACCACACAATTCGATGGGGAAATAGGGAACTAGGACAAAGACACAAACCCTGGAGGGAAGATTTCACTGTGAACCGGCCATTGATAATAGTCCACTAATCTATTTTCAAATTCTTTGTTTTTAGGTGCATTTTTCCTGTATAAAAAGGTCATAAAATTTCATGCCTTTTTTGCTCCACAACAATTCAAAATAATTAATATCAAGGCCCCAAAAACCAATCTCAGCATCAAAGATGGTCCTTTTGATAATTAAATTTGGTAAGAGCAACATAGAACAATTCACCTTCAAATGTTAAACTGAAAGTAGCTATAAGCCGATTATATATATATATATAGAGTGACGTTCCAATTAGCCCCGCCCATAACAATGTCTAGTAAGCGATTGTATGAGAACCCTTGATCTTAAGTTGCTTTTTAATCCAACGGTGAAACTGATCAACCCAATTTAAGGAAAGGTTTTAGAAAGAAACCTCTCTAAATACGGAAATCCGGTTTTAGATAGAAACAACTTCTTTAAATACGGAAATTTCTTGTCTTGTTCTCTCCTCCTTTTGCAAAATAAACACTCGTTTTCTCCCTCCTCTCATTTTTGTAATACCTCCATCATCCATTTATTGTTGTCTCCATAGAAACAATACTTTGTGTTTCTGTTAGCTGTATTTTTTTTTCTTTTGATGTTTCAGATTAGTCTGGACTTGGAGGAAGATCCTAGATTTACAGCTTTAAAGAAGGATCACTTTGAGTAGAAGGGTTGCCTTAACATTGGCTGCAATAGTGGTTTGATAACAATCAATTACATAGGTAAACGATAGGTCTCGAGGATGAACTTCTTATTTTTTTCTTTTTTTCGAGATTGACAAATGATACAGCACTTTCATTTGAAGAGGGGTATCTAGGTTAGATTGCATTGTAGAGTGGAGTTATGTACCACTGTAGATGTCTTTCTCTTCCTTTTTCTTGTATTCTACTTTCTATTCATTTTAAATAAATAAAAAATATTTGTCACTCAAAAAGTCAGAAGCAAAAAATATATATATGATGTGTGTGATTCTTTTTTATATGAAATGAAAGTGAAACCATCTGAATCTTTAAGACATACATTAAAGGATGAGAAGGTTTACTGTTTTGTGCGGTTTGCATATTGTATGGGTCTCATGAGCAAGGTTACCAAAACCTGCTTTGGTGTTCTGGCATTCAATTCCTTATCCTTGGGATAGAGGACAGGAGTGCTTCTTTCGTATTCCTTGGTTCTTTGATTGTCGAAAATCCCCTTTCACTGGAAACAGGAATTCTTTGGATCTTTAGTTATGCAATAGCTTGAATCAGCATAAATCCTTACACATCATAAATTTGAATATATCATGATTTTTGTTGGACGTTAGCTTGTTTGAAGCATTGGAAGATGATGAAGGATTTAGAAAAGAGGTCATACTTGATGAGATCTGAACCAACTTGAAAGGCGAGAGAAACATGAGGATGAGAGAAAGAGAGGAGGGAGAGAACGGATGTTTATTCGGAAGAAAAAGAGAACGAGCCTGAGTGATTTTCGCATTTAAAGAGAGGTTTCTTTCCAAAACTGCTCCTTAAATTGGGTTGATCAGTTTCAACGTCAGATTAAAAAGCAACTCAAGATCGAGGGTTCTCATACAATCGCTTACTAGACGTTCTTATGGTTGGGGATAATTGGAACGTCACTCTACATATATATATAAATCATCAAATGATAAGTGTGATTCCTGATAAGGCACCACGTGTACGGCCATGAAATTGGCAGACTGTTATTTCCAATATAGTAGATGTGTACCTTGGATTTTTACTTAATCTTTGGAACAAACCAGGGAAGATGGATATTGGTGCAAATAGAATAGCTTACAATATCATCTAATTTTCCTTTTGATCACCTAATCTATATGTGTGTGCATACACACACACGCACACACACACACACACACGCATATGTATATACACACACAACTTTGAGTGAAATAGTTAACAATAATCTATCAAGGCAACCCACAATTCAGAATTTAATTAGTAATTAAACATTCCATATTAATCAAAACTACACTCCTTAGTAAACACCATAAGCAGGGAACCAAATTAAAATAGAAAAAATAGATCATATAAAACAGAAAGAGAAAATGTTCAAACAAGATTGACATATAAACTATTCTGGCCTGCATGCTACCCGCATCATTAGACTACTTGAAATTTGTGAAACAGAACCTCCTAAATTTACAAATTTTAAACTTAGTGTGTACGCCATTGTACATGGACATAAACAAAGTGAACGTATTGTGCTTGTGTTCATTTCGACACTTTTGTTCACGCATGCACATATATAGTGTCAGTTTATTTCATAACTTAATATATTGGTACATGGACATAAACAAAGCTACTTCAGAAATATATCATATTACATGTGAAATAAATTGTAGGAAATGTCGGTTTTCCGGGGATGTTGAGGCCAGTGTTTCTCAGGTACTTTGTATCTGCCTCTGACCCCAATGCACGTGTCCTTTTACATGGTTGACCAATGAAATTTGACAAGACAGTATGCAATTTTTGTACAGAATATGGGGTTTGCTGAGGGATGCTAGACCTTGGGTCCTTCAACTATATTTCCTTTAAGCAACAATTTACAATTTTTTCATATTGTACCAAAAGATGGGAGAGAGAGAAAAAGGAGCAAGGGTCGTGACAATAAAACATATTACATATTTTCATTAGCAATTGAAACCACATTCTATTCAACATGTAGTCTAGGTGATTATGTGCTTAACAATTTCAAGGAATAAGGAGCCTACCAATCAAGAAAATTGTTAGCATGAGCACAAGTGTAAGTTGGAGGAGAACAATTAAGCTGCAAGTTTTGTGAGCCTTGTAGTCGTCTCTGAAACCCACCACCACGGCCAAAGATCTGCAAAACATGTAGATGTTAGAATTTCCTGAGTATCTACCCAAACCACACCATGTTCTTCCCTTCAGAATATTTGTTCCTTGATTAAAGCTCAAAGAATGTTAAATTTCTTTTTGGTTGTAACACGGAGAAATAAATCAAATATAAGGCACTCCCACTGTCATGATTCTTAAGAGTAACTAATATCTTGAAAATGTGAGATCAGGGTTGACCTGTTTAAAACAATTTATTCCTCTGAAGTCAAGGTAACTGATATTCTTCCTCCCCCCTTGCTCGGAGATTCTCCTCCACACATTTGCTTCCAGAAGTTGTTCTTGGATCCCTTTTCTTTGGGTGTGGACTCAATGCTTGACAAAATGTCTTCCTCTGTTCATCTTCATCAGAACTATGATCTTCCAAGCACCAAGTTTGGTGAATCTCCATGTTCTCCTTATGTCCAGTTGAAACTCTAGGGTGGACAGTTTAGCATACCTTTTTCTAAGAAATTTCTTTTTGCTTCTAATTTCTACTAATACTTAGCATTCTTTCTTATATTATTACCGGACTAATCTTTAGAAGTCTTGGTAATCCATAAAATCAATTTAAATGGTGTTGTTTTGCAGGCCAGCAATCACTATCAAGTGTTTGCGGTCCAGTTTATTCCTAATGGCTCCTACTGAAGA